>VMBQ01000940.1:12254-31114 GCA_007657795.1 Dreissena rostriformis | reverse complement strand
GGGGGTTTCCGGGGGGCCCCCCCCCCCCCCCCCACACACACACACACATCACAAAGCCAAATAAATATTGAAAATCGGTCAGTAAAAACTAAATAGCTGGACATTTGCAGCTATTATTCCAAATTCGTCCCAACTTTCGTGAGTCGAGTAAGTTAATAAGGTAAGACACACTCAGGGTCAACACATATTACAGCCTCAGACGCGGAAGGGCCTCTTACAATTCGAAATAAACATACACACACATGAACATATTTCTTAATTTATGTTGAGATATACGTTAAGACCCTCCTTTCACTAGTTAAAAGAAAAGCGAGCAATAGTGCTTTTAGTATCAACGATGCAAGTATGTCTGTTAATATGACAATTGTTAAAGTGATACTATGCGCATCTAACAGTATTTAGGTGTATATCGCAACCGTTGTTTATTTTTGATGTTTTCACTTCATATACACTTATATTTGTTAATTCAGCATCAACATACTAACACAATATCCCGGAAAGAGAAAAATGATGCATTTGAATATCAATATATTAATTCAAGTTACCAATGCCACTAAAATTCAATGCCACACTGGCTAGAACAATATAATCCTATAAACTTTGCGATGTGACCAAGACACTCATTAAAATGTATCATTGTTTCGCATGTTATAGTTTTCATTGTTTTGGGGAAAAATGTAGAGCATTGACAAGGACTCAAAACAATGGATCTCTGGACATAACCGGGCCAATGTTTGACCAATTAGCTAACGAGGCTATTGAACCCCAATACGCTACACACCTGTTTTTCCTTACAAGTAAGACATTTGAACTCAAAGAAAATGTCTATCGAAGACTGTTAACTGAATTGTGATTAATACCCAAGCATTCAGGATTCACATGTTAGGACTGTTCATATTTTCTATTACGTAAAATCGACCATAAACACTCGTGTTGATCTTACTGATCCCTATGTCTATGAACAACAACAACAACAACAACTTGTAAAAAAACATTGTTTCAGCCGATTGTTTCATCAGTGTATTTTGCAATATGCTATTGATTTCAGTGTATTTTGCAATATTCTATCTTAATATCCGCAGTATTTTGATAAATACTTAATATTAATGGGGATTTCGGGGGATTTCGGTAATTACGGGGATTTCGGTATTTCTACACACCGAAGAAAAAGCAACAACATTCTAACATGGATCAGGCTTAGACAGACCAACAATTGATTCCATAATTACAAGTTATGACAGTGCTTTTGACAAACCAGTTATTACAGATTTACACACACAAAAACAACAATTATAACATTCGAAAATAGCGCTCCTTCAATGGCCAGTAATAAATAGATGTATCAAATGTGTGTTATTATCTGGGTTTTTTCCGGCTCGAATATATTTGAGTACGAAATAATCAAATTTAAACCGATTATAATTTGCCACGATTATGTTATTTATTGAAATGCGTTACAGCTTGACTTCATCTAGTATGCATTTTTATAGATCGTAAAATCTTCACAAAGAAAGTAAACAGAGGGAAAAATCATACTGGTCTATAAGGAAAGTGGCGACCTCGCGATTCGTCTTGAAAATGTTTACCCGTTTCAGGCGTGCCCAGCGCTGTTGCTCACTCCCCAAATAAATTCTACCGCGGGAAAACTCTAGGCTGCGTTGCGTTTTTCGTCTTTTCCTTTCTGAATCTGGTAAGGCCGTTTTTCTTCGCTTTTTCAGTGTCACTTTTTCGGCCTGACCATCTCCGTCCGTCATTTTGTTTTCGTTTTGCGTTCAAACGATGTATGAATAATTAATTAGCCACGTGACTCACGGAAAATTTCCGAATCGCTTTCGTAAATACACGACAGTTCCGTTTTTCTTTTAGGACTGGGTTAGTCACGTAAAATATTCAATATAATATATATTTTTTATAAACAACTGGTAGCATGATGAGTTGCAGATTATTGGTCAGTAACCACATTTTAACTAACTCCTTTGACCTGTTGATTCTTTTCAGCTCAATTCAACGGTGAAAAATGCCCATAGTATCACTTTAATAAGCTCTTAATTAAACCCAATATTATATTGATGACTTTCTTAGAATTACTTTAGTAAACAGCTGCCCGTGTATAATCGCTAATTAGCCCGTGCATGCGTTATTTAAATGCCAATATGTCTCAACACAATATTCTTATTATTTTTTTATAATGTAGCTAAATTATATCTTTAATTAGGTGTTTGTTATTTGTATCTCTTTTAAACTATAATGGTAATAGGGTACTTAATTTAAGAAGAACCATTTTCAGCGGCTATACAATCCACAGCGACAATTCATTATGAGAAAGCAGGGATTAGATGTTAATTGGAATGACAATTGGAACACTTCATTCCCAACAGAAGATATATCTGCAAGACCACAGCATAGTCATTAAATGTTTATCGGTGATTATTGGTCTGGTTTCATTGACATCCTTCATATTAGCAGTAACGGTTTTATGCAGAACTCAAAATATGATGGTCGTCATTGTTCGACAGGAAACAGTCGTAAAGATGAGCGCGTAATGCACTAATGTTTTTACACAGTTATCTCTTCTCCATTAACATGCATGATTTCGCTCTTTGCAAAGACAATACACTTAAGACAAATTTGCCGTAAAAATAAGTTCAGTATGTTTAACAATTGGTTGTATGGATGTGATAAAGATATCATTTTTTTTATATAAAATCGTATTCATACTTGTTCATATTATGTATTGTAATATTATCGTGAAAGCATTGAGTATACGCAATATTGAATCATATGTCATTGAGTTATTTTTCTATTTATTTTTATTTTCTTGCAAACATAAAAGGCTCAATTCACTTTAAAGCCTCTATCAACTAGGGTTTTTGCTTCTCCAACCATGTGTTGTGCGTGAACATGTTTGCTGTGATTCTGTGAAAATAAAATGTTAAATGCGAACGTCAATGTTCGGTGCACAATACCTGATGATTTCAATAACATGTTTACTGCGAATTTCCAGGTTCTCTGCAGGATTGATAAAAAGCTATCTTGAATCATTATTATTATCATTTTTATTATTCGTATTATTCTTATTATTCTTATTATTCTTATTCTTATTCATATTATTATTATTATTATTATTATTATTATTATTATTATTATTATTATTATTATTGTTGTTGTTGTTGTTGTTGTTATTATTATAAGTAGTAGTTGTTGTAGTATAATTATTATTATATATAGTTTTAATGTAATTGTCATTATTGTTTCATGTTAGATAAGTGTACTTACTGATATGTATGCATTTAATTTCAGGTATTTGTTGTACAAAATCTCCTCCGCTGTTGAACGTCGAAATGAAATAAGAGAAATAGTGCTTCTTGCATCAACCAAGTCAGGCATGTATGTTTACATTATACTACTTAACTATGTCTGAATTAAAGATCAGCAAATATTGTAATAGCATTTTTCGAAAATGACTTGGTAGAGTTACGTGTTGCTTATAGTTACTAATTGGGCTTGTGTATTTGTGATTTAAAGGGACTGTAAACCACGAATGACGAAAAAAGAAAAGTTCTAAAAAACCGTATTTTTGACAATTATTAGTTTATATTGATTAAAATATCACGACTGGTATATTACATTACTTGAAAAAAGTTCATATTTTCAGTATATTCGGTAATAAAATTTCGCGATGTGAAATCGCGAAAATAGGTGACATAACGATATACACACTATAAATAACGCAAGAAGATTGATCATTTTATATATAAAATATATACAATTCACTAAGCATGCACAATTTGCATTCCTGGGTTTACCACGTGACGATGAATCATGTATTTTTGTATTTATTTATTTTTACTGGGTATGCATACCCAGTAAAAATAAATAAAAACAAAAATAAAGTAACAACAACAAAAAAAAAATTTTCAAGTAATTTTATATAACAGTCGTGATACTTTAATCAATATAAACTAATAATTTTAAAAAAATACGGTATTTTATAACTTTTCTTTTTTCGTCATTCGTGGTTTACAGTCCCTTTAAATGGCAATATGTATAATCTAAATAGTCTTACACTATTGTTCTTTTAAATGAGACCAAGTGATATCTCATATTAGGCTCTTGTCATTTGCACCTCTTTTAATCTACAGGGGTAATAAGGTAGCTTAACTTAAGTAGAATGTTTTTTCAGCTGCTTTGCTACCCGTTGCGACGATTTGTGATGAGAAAGTACGGATGTGATTTTAATGGAATTGAAAATGTAAATATTATGTTATATTTATACTTTAGCGATAATATATTGCTCTCTGTATACTGTTCCATATCATCCTTTGCACACAGTGGGAAAACATAAAAACATGGCGTCGGAAGACAACACCACAGCCAACACGACTGACAATAGTAACACTTCTGTCCTAACAGAAGAGCTCTATCTGGAAGACCACAATGTGGCCATTAAATGTCTATCGGTGATTATCGGTCTGGTTTCACTGACAGTTAGTTTATTCGCAGTAACGGTGTTAAGCAGAACTCGAAAGGTGCCCAAATCTACAACGTACCTTGTTACGGCTCTTCTCGTATTCGACTGTATGTTTGTGACATTTTCAACGGTCCGAAAATTCATACAGGAGCCTTTTCTGAACACCAGCATCAACGTGTTGAAAATGTCCTTTCTGCAACTTGCATATACGACGGTTTGCATGATGTCCATCGAAAGGTGTCTTTTATTCTACAAGCCCATGATTTACATGCGCCTCTATTCCACAAGATTTATAATGACGGTTACAGCAAGTGTTTGGATTATAGAATTGAGCATGTTCCTTTGTGTCCGTTATGTAATTTGCTATTTGCGCTTTAAAACTATATCAGTGTTTTCGCATGCGCAATTGTGTAACAATTTAGTCACTATTTACTATATTATATTAGTTTCGTTTGCACTTGCAACGTCTATGGTTAGCTACGGGGTGATATTCGTCATTGTTCAAAAGCAAAACAGGCGTAAAGATGAGCGCGTAATGCCCTTTAGATCATCCGCCCATCTTGTAAGAGAATTCAAAAACACCGCTCTTGTTCTTGCGTTCTGGGTTCTTATCCTGGTGACCTCTCTGGCATACGGTGTTATACTAGTTTTAATGCGTTACATCGGTCTAGGCCCAAACATCGTACGTCACTCCCTGGACGTGGTCACGACGTTAAACTGCATTTTGGACCCATTTCTGTACGTGTTGTGGTTCAAAGAATGCAAACTCGAGTTGTTAAAAATATTCTCCTGTTTGGGTCAATCAGTGAAGGACAAAGCTACATTACTACACTGTGAAGTCTTCAACATAGTCACTTATGAATCTACCGCATCGAACAGAGGTATGCCACGTAGTTTTGAAGTGAGACGTGGAGTGGACATGAACAAAACAAGTGAAAATAACAATCCTGCATTTTACGAGGAGACACCGACTTAGAGACATGAATAGAATCGTGAATAGAGTAGCTGAACAATACTAGTTTTCATTGTATAAATGTTTATAAATGGAAATCATGAACAAAAGAACGTATGTTTCTTCAGAAGAGTTCACAAGCACATGGTCAGCAGAATAATGTGATAAAGCGTATCTAGTAACAAACTCAAATGACATAATAGTATGTTTATGTGTATACTTCGACAACATAGACCTGACACTTATGAAATCAATCAGTGTAAATTATCTTCGTGGACTGTTTCCTATATGTGCATTCGGTTTTGTTCGTGCTCGTTCTGCGCGAGTTGAACGGACCGTTTCAGTAAACTTAGTGACGTTCGCTCTTAACGATTATAATCGCTTTCAGTAGGGAAACTAATTTATTCTTTGTAACGGTCCTGTAATATGCGCGTGCATTTCAGATCCGAGTTGATTATGGCAAACTATTTACATTTTACATGCTGTATTTTATGAATACAGGACAGACCTTTTATTAAAAAGAACATCGTATATGAAAAACCTACATTTGCATTGAATTCCATATTTGCTATTTGAACAACTGCAATTCATATATTATTAACAATACGTTACCTTTAGGTACATAATCGTTTATATTGCATATTTTTTACTAATGAACTACTTATGATCATGGTCAAACGTTGCCATTTTTACTAATCTAAACAGTTTTAAGAACGCTTTTCACGAACACAGAAGCTTAGGTAGTTCCATTTTCTAAGTTTGGTGTTTACGAAACATTTTACCATGTTTTGGGTTTGAAAGAACATGTATTCAGAATTGGAACTGTATAAGCACATAAATAATTGCTGCTCTAAGAATATACCAACGTCATTTAACTTAAGTTTTTGAAAGAGACGCAAACATATATATTTTTTGTATCCTAGTGTCAAACATTTTTGAATTGATATGACATTAAAATATTATTTTTTTATATACATTATGTTGTGCATTTAAGTTTTTAATTTTTATATTTGATAGAAAAGTATTGATCAATAGTGATGTCGTATTTGAGCGAAAAATCTATGGTGTTTAATACCATTAATATATTTGCATAACGCATGCGTAAAAACATAGCTGGTGATATACCGTATTTACTCTAAGTTTTCGGACCCTCTTTTTAAGCCAAAATAATTATGTTTGTGATTCAAATTTTTCGAACACCCAGTTTGTTCCCAATAGTTGATGACCCTACATTTTCAGACATTTGTTATCAGCAATTAACCTACCGCTATTTGCATTAATTTGGTGACACATCAAACATATATTTTACAACCTGATAACGATCATAAAACCTGAAATATGAATATGAGAAGTCACTGGTATGCATAACTATAGTAGAAAACCCGAACATTAATGAAGTGATCATAGTAAGGAAACAATAGGTTCTGATAAATGCACTCGCGCTTTTTGGTGTAAATCACTTCAAGAACAATTGAATGATGTCAGTAAGTACCAAATATTTTAATTTGATTGATAATGACAATAAGGGATTCATTCATTAATGTTAATTAACATTTCAATTATCTATAGCTATATGTTCCTGCTTAAGTGTGACAACTGTGTTTTACTGCGCCATATTTAATGTGTTTTTTAAATCAACGTGTCCATAGTTTGGTTGGGTGCAAATGAAAAATTCTTACTACAATTTATCAAATGCTTATCATCGTTATTTGTGGTCAAACTACAGCATTGGACTATTATTCGGTAAAACAAAGTAAAGCGCAATGAAATTATTTTGAAGTCATCGCAAACATATCCTTTGGTAATCAATGCTACAAGGAGTGGTATATACAAGCACATATTATTCATAGTTGATGTTATATACAGGAATATAGGAACATCAAATTCATAAGGGGAATTTCTCTAATGTTTAGGACCCTGTATTTTTGGGAATTTTTTGGACACGAAAAAAATAATTAATTTTTAGTGTCCAACAAACTTACGGTAATTACGGTTATTATGAGTGTATGTATACATTCATTGTGAAAAGAAGACCCCTTACGATAGGAATAGGATAACATTACTGTATACGTCGTTTAAATGCTTTGTTATAATAAGTGTTTTGTGCTTTAGAATTGTAAAAGGTTAAAATTGTTTTAATTTATTTATCAAGTGGAACATTTTTATTTTTATGAAAAAGCGTTCACGCTGAATGTTAAATATCGACATGTTTTGTTTTGATTGAAGATAATGGTTCGTCATTCTAGGAAAAGCTATGTTTCTCAGTGTGTCTAACATTTATAAATATGTACGGACGATTCGTTATTGATGGTAACGTTAAACTATTTATCATTTATGACATGTCATTTTGCTTACGATTTACGAAAGACATTATTAATATTTGTTCCTGTATTTATATACGACTGCGTATATAACATGAGCAACATGAATGGAAGTAAGACACATTCAATATTGTGATTGTTCTTTCCTATATTACTGAATAAGTGTTACTCAAGTCCAAAGTCATATTATTACAAAGCGATATAATGCAAGATGCCTATATAGTGTGCTGCAATTAAGTCCAGGCCACGATTCTCGATAAATTGTAAGGCCTTTTTAAACCGGATTGACTAAAGTTATCTTTTTTCATATTGCTATAAAATGTAAAAATATTAATTTTAGACATATATCAGGTTTAATAAAAACGTGTATATGGACTAATCAACATTACCCAGGGGTTAGGGTTAGGGTATTACCAATAGATCTACTTTGTTCAACACCATTAACTTATTATTATAATCTTTATCAATTAAATACGTGACTTAAATCATTAATTTGTTAACCAGGCTTAACTATGTTTTGAGACATCGGAGCATGGAGACCGTTCTTCTCAGCTATGTACGCGTTTCTTAAACTTACGGACGCCATTTTTCATTTATCAAAGATTCTGCTCGTTATTAAAATATGTTAAACGATATTCACGGTATCTGAAATTCATTTCATACATTTGAATACATTATTAGTGATGTTTCAACTAACACAATTGTATAAGTAGTATAAACGTATTCTCACCGAACAAAATACGAAAGCAAGGCTTGAAATTGGTCAAAATAATAAATGTTGGTGATTATTGATTGCACAATTTCCATCCACACGATAGAGTGTTCTGCTTCTGGATTTAATATAAATTTCATACGCAACGAAAGGAAATAGTTTTCACTTAGATAAAAGTCATTTTATCTCACAAGAACTGAACTTATTTTAGCATACATTGAACCTTTTTTCGGTGGGCATGGACTTTATTTTTTATTCGAAGACAAATATATTATACTTTAATGAGGATTTACAAAATGACGAAAACAGAAAAATCATATTTTAAAGGTCATCAAAATTATTATTACACAAATAAAAAAGGTAAGGCAGGTAAATCAAAATCATAAAAAACGCCACCAATGCCCGCGAACATTTCTACAAGTCAAGTAAATGTGTTTTCTGATAAAAGCAAAGGTTATTTTGCAACGCTTTCGTAGACCATGAATTGTTCGGGTTACCATTTTACGTTTACAAAGATAACTATACCGTTTTATTTCAAGAAACTGTTATGTTTTTTTCATATGATTTGCTAATTAAANGACGTCTGAAACAAATCTGAAACCTTTGTTATACATATTTTGAACATGAAACGGTCGCTGTACGACTAAAAGACTTCCATATACATAAGGACATATGCCCATGTATTTGGCAAGAGCGGAGCGTGAACCTTAACCAATTATTAATTGTCACACCGAACGGCGTCTGTAAGAATCCATGACTCGAAATAATCCAGCCGAGTGCACTCATTATGTACACAGTTGTCTCTTCCCAATGATCATGTATGATTATGCGCTGTGCAAAGGGAATACCCTCAAGGCGAATGTTCCGAGAAGTATGGTTCAATATAGTTAACCGTTGGGTGTAAAAGGGTAAAGATGACAACTTTATTTTTCATTCAATCTCAATCAAACTTGGTCATATTGTGTTTACTCATGGAATCATTGAGTATAAATCATATTGAATCATGAGTCATTGAGTTACTGCCCCCATAAGCTCGCGAAAATAAAAGGCTAAATTGACTTTTAGGCCACCGCCAACTAGGATCGTTACTTTTCCAACCATGTGTAATGTATGAAACATGTTGTGTTGTGGGTTTTGTGAAAGTTACATGTTTACTGCGAATTTCTCTGTTAGCTGCACAAAAGGTTTTGATTTCCGTAGCATTTTTATCGCGAACTTACATGTTTGCTGCAGGCTTTTATTTAAAGTGTTATGAGAATAATTTTGGCCCATGTGTTAGGTTTGGAGTTCCTTCAAATAGTCTTATCCACCTATGCGTTTGCATATACATTTCCAAGGCTGTGGCCCCAGTTTTGTGTTTTTAATAACTTTTTATTATGTACGTGTGTGTCTTGTTAGTAAATTTTTTCTAGTATATCGTTTTTATTCTCTCATTGTTTTGCAATTGTTTCCGTGCTATCAATACAGGACCGCATGGATTATTACGATTATTTCTGCTAGTAAGCTTAAGGTTTCCTTTGTGTGTATTTGGTTATAAAGTCGGCTATGTAAGTTTTAAGAAGGGTACCTCGCAAGTTATCCGCCGTCCATAACGGGTCAACACGTGGTGTGAGGGTGGGATAGAACCTTCATCTCGACCAAACTTGCACATATTATGTATAACCATTAAAATATGTAGATCATTAATTAAAAGAGATATTGAATAATTTTTACCCCTGTTTGCAAAAATAACAGACAAAATTGACTCTTAAGACACCGACTTCAAGGGTCTCTGCTTCTTACCCCCTGTGTAATTTGATTCACATGTTTTGGTCGTATGCGATTTTTATATATGGCCAGGAACTTAATGCCAAAGCAACAAGGCATAACACAAATGTTGTAGACAAGACATACATGTACACTACAAACACACACAAATGAATACAACTGGCATTGCCTTGGAACGGTAAATGCAAATCGTTGGGTGGTTAAAACCGTTGTTAAGAGTGCCAAACTTCATAATTGGACAATAATTATTGATTCAACATGTAAGTGTAAATAAAACTTAACGGCACAACATCACAATTTGACTTAAATAGTATTTTAAGAGAATAGGTTCAATGTAATTACTATTCGGGTATCCAATGGTTGAATACAGACTATAACAACAGAACAGATAGTTTATTTGCGACTTAAGCATATACAACTCATCGTAAGAGAAGGCTCGGTCTGTTTTAACAAAGTTAAGTGAATGTTGAAAATCCGTGATTGATTGAGAAAAAAGTATTCAGTTAGATATTACATACAGAATAATACTTTGGGGAAAACATTCTTTGATACAGAAATTATCTAGACTTATCAATATAGATTGTACTGTACTGTACTGTACATCTACTGTATCTGAATGGAAAAAATCTTCCGGTTGATGTCAAAAACGCTGAATCGATCCTTTCATTCAAACGGCGCATTAACAGTGATAGACCGACTCCATATCCTTTATTTTCATACGGCGAAAGACGCTCTCAAATGTTATATACGCGCTTAAGAACAAATTGTAGCTCATTAAATGAACATCTATTCAGACGCACATCGTAACATCCCCTTTGTGTCTCTGTGGACTCAACGAAACGACTTCACATTACTTTCTCGAACGCACTCAGTATGTACACATTCGCGGCAAACTTATCAATACGATATCTATACATTCCGCTCCATGCATTGAAAATATTTTATATGGAGTCGACACTCGTGACTACTTAATCAAAACTAAAATAGCTGATGCAGTTCATACATTTATAATTAATAGTATGCGACTTGATACGTAAACATGCTACAGAACGGCTCCCATACGCCTTTTCCTCCCAAGTCTTTCAAAACCTCTTTCTGTTGTATCCCAAACTTCTGCCACCTTATCTCCTACACCTTCTTATTGTCTTACTATTACCTATAACAATTGGCACTCTGTAATCGGAGTTTCTTTTTTTGCCTAGTGTTTTTTCTTGACTTATTATTTTAAATCCAAGTATGTTCGTACTAACCAATGCAACTGTATATATATATACTGAGACGAGGGAGGAAAACAATATAAGACCTTGTCTTCCGTTCTCATCCCGTTCAAACATGTTATATTTATTACAAATGTTGTATGAAGTTGTATGTATAAACATGCTTGTTTGAAATAAATATGTTTAAACTATAATATATATTTTCTTGTCTCATTCAATAATTGTAAAAAATTAACATACTTGGTCTTCTTTTGTTAAAATCAGGTATAAGTGTATTTTAAAAATATCATATAAAGGACACCTAAGAACAAAATGGTACTCTTCAATTTCATTAGGTGTCCAAAGTTTACATATCGTCTCATTTTTTTGGAATATATTGTTGCCGACCAGTTTATATAAATCGAACATAAGAGGACAATCTCATTTTTTTAAGATGTTTCTAAATTTCGAATTTTTAATTGTATCTAAGTAAATGGAGCTTTCGAAAATGGGTTTCAATTCCGTGTAAAGAAATATTGATGAAGTGTCATTTACATCAGTTCGCCATTTTAAAATAAATTAATCTTGTAATCTATTGCGTAACAATATAATAAAGCTGTTAACGTTAACAGATATAACCACTCGTGATTTAAACCGGATTCTTGCAAAAGTTTCCCAACGTTTGATACCAATGACTTGGAGTAAGGGTAAGCATATGCTTCTTTACATTGTCTACGAATAATATCCTTTAAAATACAGTTGGGCGATTTTTCGTATAACAATTTTAAGAAATATTTAACTTCTCGCAACTATCAACATTTATACGTCGGGTATCTACCTAATTCGCCATACTCCGGCATACAACGATTTTGAGTGTGTAGAAGCTTTCACATTTAAAAGCCATTTAATGAATTTGAATTGGACTCACTCAATGTGTCCAGCTTTAGTAAATCCTCACACCTCGCTTCCATAATTTATAATCGATGCAACATAGGCATCAAACAGATTAAACATGATTTTAACGGGTACATAATTATTCATAAATAATTAAATTTAATCACGATTTCAATCGGGTTATTTCATAAACCCAACAATATCCCCTTTTTAATCTGCCTTTAATGAAAGATAAAAATGTTTGTCTTGTCGACATTGACCGTAATATTCCACTTCGTGCACTACTCTAGAAAAGTAATTATTGAACTGTGAAGACTGTTAGCCCTCTGTGGATTCTGAGATTAATTCGGCGTCGTCGGCGAATAATAAAGAAGATAAATTGATACTTGATTAATAGTAATGCCAGCATTTATATCAGCTTGTAAGTGCAACACAATGTCATTTAAGAATAATCAAAACATTATCGGCGAACATATCTCTCCATGAAATAAGACATTTCGGATTTGAAAAAAATCGGAAATACTATTCATATGTTTAACACCCAATTAAAACTTATTATGCATAGATCGAAAAACGGACCACAATTTGCCATCGATACCAGACCGAATGAGCATAAACCAGAGATGCAAACGATCCGTTAAGTCATATGCTTTTTAATTGTCGACAAAAGAGCAAAATAGTGTTTGTGTGTGGCAAATATTGCTTCGACCGTACTATAGTCCGGCTTGAAACCGAATTGTGCGACAGTTAAAATAAGTAGTAGCACAATTTTGTAACCATTCGTTAAGTATACTAGTGAATAACTTAGCAAAGGAACACCCAGGGGTTATACATATTACAATTTAATTAACTTTAAATCACGTGGCTAACTAACTCATTTTCTGAGACGGTGTGTTAAATGCAACAACCATGTGGCTACCTTGAAGGTCAAGGTTGAACTTTTTGGTCAAATGTCATTTGGCTACCTACAAAGTTCGGTCATACTAAGGGAATGAAGTTGCAACTACTGCACACTTTGTTTAGAAATAAGACTTGTAAACTATATAAATTAACGATGCATTTAAGGATTTTAAAATAACAAGACACATATGTTAAACTATACGAGACCCTATTTCGCGCACTAGAACCACATCGCTACGTTGAAAGTTATACTTGGAGAACAACTTGCAACATGGGGGGGGGGGCATTGGCCACTAGTACAGTATTGTGTTTTATATATTTTGCAATTTAATGTAAAGAATAATATTACACATTAGTCGCTAATGTGTTTAATCATCTAATTGCCATTTAGTGTAAAGAATAATATGACACATTAGTCGCAAAACTAAAATATGACTGAAACCAGGACAAGAGAAACGTCGAAAGATGGTTTTCTTGAGGCTTTATGTTTATGCATTGTACAGATTATCAGCCATATTACATTTGGTCGAAGAATAATTACTTGAACTGAAATATGACTTTGCCAAACATAATCTGAATCAGTCAGATTTGAAAAATTGCTGCAGATTATAAAACAAATGATGCGAAAGAAAATAGTATTCAAGCTTCATTTTAATTTGGGTTTATCGCACCATTGTTTTCGATTTTTTATTGTACAGCGCTCTTATGTTGTTTTTTTCTACGGCCATCGGTCTGATAAATCCGCTGTGAAGGGGTGATGATGTGATAGTCGAAAAACTAGTGTTAGTCCTTATTTAATTAAAGATGCCGAATCTGTAAAATAATAGCATTATATATATTTTACAGTTTCGGCATTTTTTCCAATAAGGACTAACACTAGTATTATAGCGGGAAATAATGTTATATATGTATATATATATATATATTAACAACGGCATAAAACATCATCATTGTATTGTCATTCTGGAGGAATCACATGAACTGCCAGTCAGCAGCCCCTAGGCACTGCAACAATCCTGTTAGGCTTCGGCGCATGCACCGTTCCGAAACCACATTCCGTGGTCGCCATTGAGACGTCTTTCCCAGCCGGACTTTCAAAACTAAACCTCTGCACGAGGTTGCTAAGGAAGATAAGACGCTCCATTCGTGCCAGCGACTCCCCGATACAATTGCGTTTGCATGTACGCAACGGTTGATGTGAACATGTTGAAAAAGATGTAGCGGGTACTTAAAAGTCATGTTCTTTATTGCAATACATGTACAATGTTGAACGCGCGGGGGGATTTAAGAAACAACCAAATGTTGATTATAAACAACACAATTAAATAACGCCACTGACATCAAAGAATTATCAATTCATACCAATTAATATATCAATGTAATATATATAAAGCGTGTCAATAAATAACCAGGGTTGTGCAACTGTGTATTTGTTTATTATATATTCATTGCTGGTAATTGATTGTGTTGCAACTCATCTTTAAACGTTTTTATATGTCTATTTAAGCTTCTTGTTTGCATGGTAAACTTATACAAGTTCATTGTTTCTATGAAAAACTGTAATGATTTGTATTACTTAAGTAGTTGTCTTGTTATGTGATTTGTATTTTTCTGTTGCATTATTATTGTTGTTGATAATAGAATGATGGAAATAATAAATAAACAAGAGATGTGTTTGTCAGAAACACAATGCCCCCAAATGCGCCGCCTTTGATTTATTTGTTTTACCTTTGACCTTGAAGAATGACATTGACCTTGACCTTTCACCACTCAAAATGTGCAGCTCCATGAGATACACATGCATGCCAAATATGAAGTTGCTATCTTCAATATTGCAAAAGTTATGACAAAACTTTAATATTGGTTAAAGTTTTGGACAGACAGACAGAATGACAGACAGACAGGCCAAAAACAATATACCCCCTTTTTTTTAAAAAGGGGGCATAACAAACATGTTTTCAATTACTTTTTTAGATACACGGACGTGTACACTAGATGCACACACATGCATATGCACATTTAAATAAATTGAATATGCCTACAGTTTTATCAACAAACGGACATTTATCAAGATTATGAATACATTTAATCAATTAAAACAAAAGAGTTAAACGTTTAACAGAAATGAATTCAAGTGCCTAAACATCCAACCTGTTTTGTATAAACTTCTCTTATTATTTGAGTACTTAATTATCATTTTTTTTTAACTAAAAACGATTCCTTTATATATTTTCAACATTATAAAATGATTGAACATTTTACCATTATGAGAAATAAACCGCCCATGAACAAGATTCAATTCAGAATGTATTATATTCCGTCTTAAAATGTTCGAAGTTCCTTAATTCAAATACATATAACTATTTTTGTCATTCTGTAAAGAGTTCAACACCTAATATTGTGTTTTTCTTTTTGATAAATAATCATCCTCGATATTGAAACCTCAGCCTAATCTGTTTTCCCTCTTATCTATATTGGCACCACTGAGAGCTGCGTTTTCCCTAAATATCTATATATTTGCTTAGCTAAAAGCTGCGTTTTATATCACCGTCTATATTGCATATCGATACGCGGCAACACCAGGCTAATAACGTTATTGTTTTTTTCCATTTTTATATATAAACTGAAAACGTATGTATAGTAAATATCGCGAAATGTTATGCATTTTGTTTCACTTTCGGTTTAAATATTGTGTAAACACCTAAATCAATTGTCAAAAGTGGATTATAACGTGTTTAAATATTTAGACACGTTATACTCCACTTTTGACACTTGATTTAGGTGTTTACACAATATTCAAACCGAAAAGAACATGTTTGTACATGTATTAGTATTATAGGTCAAAATTTTCAAAAATGAACGATAACGGTTTTTTGCATCCTTAGGTAATTTAATGTCAAACTTTCAACTTAGTAAAAAGTCAAAATGTTCCACGGACCCCATAACCATACATTTTCTCAAGAGAATTCTAAGCTGAATGAAAAAAGTATGTCAAATATCGTAACAATCGTGTTACATCGACTATCTCCGGATGGCTCCGCAAGATTGATTTATGAAATGAATCGTCTGCTGATCCAGGGTGATATCGTAAGAAAGAACTTAACACAAATCAAAGTTCACCTTTTTTACGTGTTATCGGCTGCCTTTTAGTTGCTTTTAACCCGCCTGTCCGCAAGTTTCCCTCAATCGTTCTATATCGACTATCTCCGGATGGATCCTCAAGATCCGTAGAATTATACAATAAATCGCCTGCTGATCCATAGTGAAGTTTCCCTCTCTAGTCTCCAATCTTAAAAGACAAGAGTGGTTTCTTGGCGAACGTCAATTCTTTCCATGCAAAGAGGTCGAGACAAGATTAACCAAACGAATGATTCTAACTGAAAACATGTCTTCCAGTAAATCAAGAGTATATAATTGTACGTCGTTATTACTTCGTATACTGTAACCTCAATATTTGTAAAATTATTCTTGATTACCTGCCCCTGACACTACTTCCATTGACTGGACCGGGTACCATGCTAATTACATAGATTATTGAATTCTGACGTCAGTAGAATTAGGAAGCGAAGTCAGCCAGCCGTTTTAGGGTAAGAACATGCATTTGTTTATCTGTTTTTAAGCGAAAACTTCGTTTAATGTATACCATTTGTACCGAATGTTACCTCAACTATTTGTTGCAATATTTCGAAATCGCTGTCAGTTCTTAAATTGCGTGTTTTTTGTTTGTTTAGATACATGTACAACTCTTATTCAAGTNGTCCACTCTCTAATTGAAGTAGTTTTCATCCGATCTTCACCAAATTTGGACAGAAGTTGTGTCTAAATGATATCTTGGTCAATTTCAAATATGGGTTATGCCAGGTCAAAAACTAGGTCACGAGGTCACTTAGTGAATTTCCAGCATTTAGCATGGTGTCCTCTCTCTAATTGAAGTAGTTTTCATCCGATCTTCACCAAATTTGGTCAGAAGTTGTGTCTATATGATTTCTAGGTCAAGTTCAAATATGCCGGGTCAAAAACTAGGTCACGAGGTCACTTAGTGCATTTAAAGCATTAAGCATGGTGTCTGCTCTCTAATTGAAGTAGTTTGCATCCGATCTTCACCAAATTTGGTCAGAAGTTGTAAAATGGTAAAGTTATGAGTTATGCTTAATTTTCAAAAATATATCATTTTGCCACTCAAATGATAAAGAAAGTTATCATATTGTCAAAAACCTTCAAACGGGCGTATCTTGTGACAGTTTGGCACTCTTGTTTCATAATGGGACTGATTTGTACATATGCAGTTTTGTTAACTTGGTATTTCACTTCATGAAAATATCTGAAAAGCAGCTTGAGATGCTTGTGTTCAAGAAGGGTTTTGAATATCGGCCTTAAAGTATGAAAAACATAAATACAAGAGAAAAGTTTAAATCTCATAGAACTACAAAAAAACTATTAAAAGGGCATTAAAATATCGGGCTTCATTTTTGAGGCTCACACCTAAAACCTCTGGATAAAAAATACCAGGACTAGAAGTGGAGTAAAAATGTATAATGTACATTTTGTATTATGTGTGTTTTTGTATGCTTGCACACAGTTTTTGGGTCATTCAGTGTTGCTGATAGTTATTATATATTGAATCAATTTCTAAGATAGGTTTGTTCTTGATATCCGACAGAATATTGGCAGTGTGTACAGTAATATCCACTGGTAGATTGATGTAGTACTGCCAGAGAATGGAGCATGGTTGGAAATCAATCAAACAACTCATTTTCAAGCTGGCAGGAGTTCACTTGGTAATAATTTCTGTTCGCTTTGCCTTTGGCATTATAACGGTTATCCCCTTATATAACGTATCTTCCCAGACTTCATTTCAAGAGTATTTAAACGTGTCATTTGTTGGCTCATCAATATTCAGGGCAACAGATCAGGTTCGTTTTATCGTTTTTACGATTTGTATTTGACAGAAAACGAATTGAAATTAAAAATCAATTGTACAGAAAACGATTATGAAAATGGAAAACGAATTGAAATTGATTCTTCGTCGTTTTAGTTGTTCCGTTGTTTGTTGTACCGCGTTTAATTATAATAAGTGTATTGTAACCTTTAGTGCGGCCGTAATATTTTCAGTTAATTTATATAGGCACCGTTTTGGGCCGGTGTCAATATAAAAAGTTACTTCCACCGAAATAAGTTCGGAAATATGTTCTCTGCTAAACGCAGATGGGTTAGGAAACTTTTATAAACGGTGTGCACAACCAATATTTGACAATTCGTAACCAGGCCCAAACCGTCAGGAAAAGACATTGTGAAGAGTATATTTAATATCAGATTTAATAGCCCAGATGGTGACAGATTATGAAATATTCGGCTCAAAACACCGCTGCTATTCCGTGTCTCAAAAACCAGGCCTTTTTCTGTCTATTTGGGGAAAAAGTACCTAGCAAAATGGGGATTTTTCGAGTCGCGAAATCTTCCAAATTGGGAAGAATTTTCATCGACAAAAGCATTATTTGGGCAGGGGGTTTTCCAGCCATTTTGGATAAAAATCATATAAATTATGGTTATATATTTTGTAGGTTGTTTAAAAAATAAAATTGAGATATAGAGTCTAATAATCATAAGTCATAAGACACTTCTTTCTAAAAAATTTAAAAAAAAAATA
>VMBQ01000939.1:193428-238814 GCA_007657795.1 Dreissena rostriformis | reverse complement strand
GTACAATACCACTCGCAGCAATGTCCCATAGGTCAAGATAGAACTGCCAGATTTGACCGTATTTGATCAAATATACCATGCCTATCCTGTCTTATCTCCTCCATACTCTGTTCCGCTCTTGCGATAGAATGTTGGTCAATAACTAATGATCATTAGTGTACCACACCATGCGCGAAGCTAATAAGGTGTATGAATTATTTATGTATACCTTAAGGACACAATTGCGAGTTGCTGTTAATTAATTACAGCCTTGACTGGTGCCAGAGTATCTAGATACTTGAGATATGTTGCTTAATTTTCCTGCAATGTAGAGATTAGGAACTGTCCCTTTGGGTGTTTTTATGACTTCTTTTGACCACTTTACAAGGTCAGATTTTATGTGTTATCATTGTTAAACAATGAAGAACGATTGCATATATCGTTATAACACACTAAACGACGGTAACATTTATCGCTGTTATGTACTATGGTATATGTAATGTCGATAAGGTTTTTAGCAGTGATGTAGAATATGGTCTCACACAACTTTAAACATTTGGTCATCAGTGCAAGTATGTTTAAGATTTAATATAGAAAAATGTAACTCCTCACCATAATCAGGAGCGATTGGCTACCATATGCTATGCTTTTGTCTAAGAGTCACTTAGTGCATATACCATACAGAAAAATGCATACACCACTATGGCTTGACAAACGTTGCAATATTCTATGCAAAATATATTCATTCAATCCCACACAAATGTCTGTATTCTTACAATAATGATTCTGTTTAAATATATTTAAATTATTAAAATATATTTTTGATGTAATTAACTTCATTATTCGTTAAAAAGTGTCTTCTCAAAGTAAAATAATTTCTAAAACTATATGTATGCATTACAAATATTTTGAATTGAAAGAGAATATGTTGGGTAAAATTTGCACGACATGAAATCTTTATTGTAACAAAGATTTGTATTGGCGGGTGGATTTCAATGCCATATTCCACAACTCGAAGCAGACACAATGACCTATAATAAATGCACACACAGACCTTTAGACGAACATGCATACTCAGACAGAACTAGAGACGGACATACACACAGTCAGCCGAGAGACGACATGCATGCACAGACAGTCACGCCGAGATACGGACAGGCATATACCCACACAGACCGGTCTCTCTGCTCATGCATATCCGTCTCTCGGTCTGTCTATGGGTATGCATATCAATCATGGGTTTTTGCAATGATTTGTTTTTAAGTTTGATGCATATATATTACGAACAATTCTTTTTGCAATGATTGTGTTAAACATAAACAAAATGTTCTAATAAATCATTTTGAAAAGTTTAATTTGGAAAGCAAAATTGATACTTTGGGCCTATGTTTCAAGTTCGTACTTAAACAAGTTTTCCAATGAAAAGTTTTTTTACTATTGCCGAGATACTGAAGCAGCTTTTCTAGCTGTATGTTGTATCAATAACATACCAAATGTGTATTAAAACACAAATTATAATATACAATACAGTAATATTTCTATGCGATTAAAGCGAGTAGATATTAAGACGGTTTCGTCATGTCTCTCTTGCACGACCAATAAAAAATTCAGCCACCATGTTATTCAATGATACCAATAATGCTACATTGCATAATTCGTTTACAATATCACCAACGCCCGTTTTTTATTTACAAGCCAGTTTATTTGAGTAAATCTGCGAGTGTCACTTAATACAATAACGAAGCGCCGGATCTATCGGAGAGGCATCACGACCGCATCTTTCTTTCCAGTGTTGTCATACTTGCGTCTGTTGAATCATTTCCAAATCTTAATCAGCCTGAATAATCTATACTGGTTAAAAGGATTGAATAATATAATGAAACCGGTATATAATCTACGTGTAAAATTGTGTTGTTAAAAAAATAAATAATTAGTTGGCAAAGTAATGATCGTGGGAAAAGCATACTTTACTCGTATAAACGGCTTGCACGTCATGGATACGACATTGTAAGTCGTTATCATGATATTGCTTACTTGTTGGAACGACGTAGGACGTTGTGGTTACTACATACATCACTCGTCGAAACGACTTGGTGTCTCGTTCCTAGTTAAGTCGTGGTAATGACATAATGAACTCATCAGAACACATACTATTGAAAAGGCTTGAAACGACGCGAATCTGTCCGATTGATATCATACGAAATATATAGGCGCCCTTCTATCAGCCTTCTTGAAAGATGCGTAAAATATCCCGTTTACGGATACGCTGGTTATGCCGTAACCACGACTTGCTAATTTCGTTTCTAGGACATGTTGTATCCTTACCGAGAGTGGGGTGATTTCATGCCCACAAGTTAATCATACGTTGCCTCGACTTAAAAAGTAGTTCCCACGTGTAAGTAAACTCGTTTGGACTAGTTACAAGTTTGATATCGACACAAATAAAATGATGCACGTATCATATATTTGCCTCGATAGCAATCAACATATTGATTGTCTATTATTATGTGATCCAAGTAAAGAACTTTGTGGGTTGTATAGTAATAAAACTGTTTACGTTCATCAAATTTGTTTTTATGTTATTCATTTGATGACATAAACTATTTATGAACGTTTTCTGTAAACACCTTTATTGCTTTTGTGTTACACATGCAGAAAATAACTTAATTATTAATGATCGTGAGATAAATTGTATTAACTACTTGCAGGTGTAATCTACTAAAGTTAAATGAGAATTTATTGCTTTCGCGTTTATTTGGTAACCATATAAGGCAGTGAAATTCCTTCATCTGCACGCTATCAGGGCATTCCAATTAATTGTTGATTGAAGAAGCGTCTGGTATAAATATATCTAAGTTCGGAAATAGGCCTTATAACCATTAACGATGTAATATGAGTATAGGTGCTACCTAATTTACGGACAAAAGCTAATAAGATGTCTGTTTTAGATAACATAAGCTGTAAATGTCTGCAAATAATCATTATTGTGGAACAAAACCTTTAAATGCTTGACATAAAAATATGTAACTGAACACACCAATAAAATGTAATTTGTTTTTAGACAAATAAACAAAAGAATAAGAGTTAGGCTTTAGATGAAACAACCATTAATCTTCTTTTCAAACTCTTTAATACTCAGTTTGATTATTGTTCTCTTTTTAATTGAACAATATTAGAAATTTTAAATTTTAAAATCTATTTAATAGAAGAAAGTGATGTTATTTGAAGAATATATAATTAAAAAATGTTCATCGGAACATGTATAATACATTATTGGTTATCATTAAATCACTGCCCTAACATCATATCGTTTATCTAACTTTACATTTGTTATTTACAGAGGTGCGACACCAATGCTTTCGTCTAGACCTGCGAGAATTAAATAAATGAATCATGTGAACAACATTTTTTGACAAACATGCTCCTGCAAAGTTGTGGTCCACGAAAAGTGGAAATAATTTCCAAATAGTCAAAATATTTGTATTTAAGAAATAATATTTTTCTATCATGGTTTGTTGTCGAATAACCCACAGTAAGGAGAATAGATTTACCATCGATACTATGTTTTTTTTTGTTGTTAAGCTTATCACCTTATATATGTGTGTATATGTTATGTTTTTTTTTACTGTTTTATAATATGCGGTGAAGAACCTAGGACTTTTATGTTCTATTACAAGAACATGTTAATGTATTAAATAAATATCCACATGCTAGTTACCAAAGAAAACTTATTAATACATTATTAATATTTTAATCTATTTAATGTATGGTCTAAACTAAATTTATACATGATTATTAGTATGTTTAATTTGCTTCTGTATGCATACATTCTAAGATAAAAGAACGCCTTCATTGTTGTTAGTTTAATTCAATAATTATACTGATGGGTTGATATAAAAACCGCTTCTTGTATTTTCTGTTTCGTTCATGTGACATACAGTAAAATAATAAAGTACAAAACAATGCATTCATTTTCACAGAAGTGTTTTAAAACCAGCGTATGTTCACAAAAAGCTTTTGATACTTAATGGTCTTGCGGTAGGCATAGCGTTCTGAAGTATTGGCGGGCTTGAAATGTATCAACACGAGGGCATGCCTTAACAACCAATATACCGACCGAAACGACACATGAGGTACTTTTCGTTTTGGCGAGTTTGGACTCACCAGAAATGATACACGAAGCAAATGTCTTGCTCCTCATTGTTTTGCGTGATGGCGCCTCTAATTTAACATTCTGACGTTTTGGCGGACACGCAAAAACGATGAGTACATTCAAAGGTCGTTTCGCTGTTATATTTGTCCTTCTGATGTGTCGTCGATTGGGCCACCTTCAAACCTTCAAAATTTGGCAGAACTCAGCCACCATACGGTCTGAATTACACGACATGTTTATTCACTATACTGATATCAGAACTGATAACCCAGGACACATAAGTGTACACATGTCAGACAAACTTCAAACTTGCGCAACAGCACTACAACTAAACTGGCTTTCTTTATAAGTTAGCACTACGAGAATAATGTCTTCTACGTTAATTATTGTTCTATGGCTAATTGCCTTTTACGTTCAAAATGGAGATTCTGCTGCCATGCAGTCACAACTGGAGTTGGAAATAGGTATGTGTGTTTGTGTTTGTGTGTGTGCGTGCGTGTGTGTGGGGGTCACTAAGAAATTGCTTATATTACGCTGCTAATATCAAAATCATGAGTGGTGCAAAGGTATCGCGATAAATTGTGCGCTAAAACATCACGGGTTCCACGGAAGGCAAACGTTTTCTTCAACTTTGTTTTTTGCTTTTATAATTATTCTTAACTGTTACAATTATTATAGTTGTGTGGGTTGATTACAACAAATGACACTTAAAAAAAGCGAAAATCTAAGATCAAAGTCCCTTTAAATAGGATTCTAATACTGACTTAAAATTAAATTCTAACACACTTTTTTCAGTTCATGGACGGCTGGTTTCCTATTGCTCGTACGGAGATATGAAGTTATCTCCAAATAGCACGTTCTTCGACCTCCGGACTTGCTCACA
Source organism: Dreissena rostriformis (assembly GCA_007657795.1). Classification (NCBI taxonomy): domain Eukaryota; kingdom Metazoa; phylum Mollusca; class Bivalvia; order Myida; family Dreissenidae; genus Dreissena; species Dreissena rostriformis. The sequence goes on along the minus strand of VMBQ01000939.1, from coordinate 233,799 downwards.
TTGTTCTTGTGATCACAATGGATTATTGTGTTATACAGGGTAAGAAATAATATATTGTAATCATGAAAAACAAAGATATTATAACCCGGATTTAATGACACAGAATGCAACCAGTTAAACCACGAATGCATTCTATTGTGCTTTCCAATGCAGCGGTTTTATTAATATGTTATGGTATCTTTTGTGCCATTTGCTCTCGATAATGGACTTCGTATTGATTATACTAGTACGATTTCTCGCCTCCAGGAGCCAATCGAGTTTCACTTTGTATTTGGTTATGATTTATCTAATGTTACAGGTCGCACATCGTAGAATATCCAGATACACCATCGGAATGCAAGGTCATATATGTTGCATGTGAGCCACTTTGGGTGATGAAATCGAATGAGATGACGGACTGTCCTTCGCACCTGATTCCAGAGCATGGGATGATTGGCAAATGAATACAATAGCTTCAAGATTGTTCAATAAAATGCTCGTTTTTTAAATTAATATCTTTTTATATTCAGCCAACTTCTGTTACAATAAACACTAGCAGAACTATATTTTATTCTTTGATTTTAACCGACCGTTTCCGATTTATAATAACACATACGATTCTATATTTTCGACGTTAACACATCTTAGAGAAATCACGGATATTGGACACTATGCAAGGTCACCGGGGATCATAATTTAATTGTTTATAGTAAAAAAAAAATAAATACAATTAATAATTATTGTTATTATTTATTGAATGACTGTATCTCATCTAGAATAGTTATTTATATTAAATAGTTAAAGGGAAAGGGTATGCATTCATACTCGTATGAGCGCAATGCCTCATCAAAGGAGTATTAAGGATGTACGATCGTTTTCACTTGGGGTTTCAAACCTTTGGTCTTGAGCCAGCGTGACTGAATCGTGCCTTCTGCCTAAATGACCTAAACATGAAAGGCAATCTTCGTAAAAATCCGGCAAAAGGTATAGGAAATAAGGAGCGAAGGGCATTTTTATAATCTCCCATCCGCTTTGCGGCACGGAATACAAATTGTGGTCTTCATTGATTTCATTCAAAAGACTTAGGCACAACACAGCATTGCCAACTTAAAATCTATAGCGATTGCTGTTTATTTATAATTCCTTGTGGTACATCGGACAAGAATGGCTATCAAAGCCTGCGCATTATACGATGTATAAAGTGTTACACAAGACACACCAAATCTTTTGGTTATTGTGTTTATTACATACATATTATTTATGTTTATAGACGTTTGTCACGACATATCTGATATTTTACTTTCCAAACACTTTCATTACTTCCGTTATCAAACTCTTAGAAACTCTTCCTGGTGTTAGCCTTCATCACCCACGTGTTATCGCAGGCAATGTTCACGTTGATGCATTTCGAGTCACCGTAAATCACTGACAAACCTTTCCTAAAAAAGACAAAATCTAAACGTCGAAGGTTCATTTCATAAGTATCGAAGTCAATATAACGTGTCAAAATAATTCTCGATTAAAACTGCAATTGTAATTGTCAGCGTTATTTGTTCGTTCCCTCCAAAAAGATCCAGACCACATTTATTTCTAGAAAAAATTACATTATACGTCCTCAAAGGTACAAGGAGCTGGGTAACAAAATAATTAATATAATTAATATTCGATTGAACCAGTTAAGTATAAATTTCTACGTTAAGACGACTTTATAATACCGTTCCATGACACAATGTATCGAGAACGTTTCGAATGGTCCGTATTGAATACATACTTTGGTTTTATTATTTAAACACTTTTTACGACTTTATTAAGTTTATACTATAACGTAGTACTTATAATCGCAAAATGAATAATTAGTTGAGTATAGCGAATTTTAAGTAAATAAACATAAAGTAATGCAATAACGTCCAATAAAATATAGGACGATTTATGCACGTAATTGCATTCTTATTAAAGTGTTCCCGAATTGATGAAATTCATACAATCATAAACACTTAAACGGAAAAAAGTTAAGACGATCAACCGATCCTTATTATTTGGCGATGTGACAACATGACATACATATGGCTTTATTTTTGACCTTAACACCAACCTATGACAAGACAGCCATTTCTTGGAGCACACGCATGTTTCAAACATGTTATAGTCGATATTTGTTTAAATGGGAAGAAGACGCATTCATCCGTATTCCTAGAACTTCAATGCTCACGAGTTTTCAAACATAATAAATATGTATTATTACGTTTGCTATAATTAGTATTAACCCTTTTCATAGATTGTTCCAATGTGGTGACACTAGCTATTATTCACATTATTACTTAATTAATATTAAACATGGAATCATTATTTATTATAATGAGAAAGAAAAGATGCCAATAATGATAGTACTTTTGTTAAGCATGGCGACATCAGAGCAATCGGGACAAGATGCATTTCGAAATCATAGTGGTAGGTAATATTATCCTTCAACAAACATTTGTTGTAAAGACGACTCGCTCAAATGCTATTGTAAGAGGCGCAAAGTTATTTTTTATAGATTTCTTTTGTTGTGCAGCTATGATCAATAAATCTGCCTCGACAAAAAACTTTACCTTCCAAATGTGGCTTCACATGAAACGATTGAGCGTCTTGTTCATAAATTCAGCACTGGTTTTAACATCATCTAACTAGGATCCCATCTGTATAGGCGTAAACATGTATACCCATATGAATGTATTCCTGATTGTAAAATGTTCGTGACCATGTCCATGTTAAATTGCACAATACAGATTTATTTCGTTTAAATATGAGTTTATTACTATATGATATTGCGGATCTAAGTTGCACAATTTAGTTTAAACAAATAATCTCAAGTACATGTATTTTTAAACAAGTTAACAAGTGTTTCAAACGTTTAGTTCATTTAAACAAATAAAATATGTAGGGACATAGTTTAGTTGAACAACGTGGATAAGTGCATACAGAGGAATCGATTTCTTTTATTTAAAAACTATTGAAAAACAATTAATATCTTATAAACTATTCACAATTGAAAGAGATATGAAACAGAAATTGAAAATATATAATTTATAACAATAATGTTTAACTAAAGTAGCTTTTCAAACTGTTACTTCCATTTATTAGTATTTTTGAAATGTTCGTTTGCATGTGTTTTTTTCATGGCAAACTAATCGATTTTCTTTTAGTTTTTAGAACCGTTGAGTAGTTTCTACATTTATACTGGTGACTTAATGGCAATTAATTAATAACAAATATATATCAATATATATTTTTCATAGATCTTTGTTCGTAATTTTAGTGGCCCAATACATATTTACGTGAACAAGAATTTTAAGTAATTCTATTCGACTAGTTTTCTGTTTAAAGGCACATTTTTAAATATACAGGTTATTCATTATTTTATTTAAGATAAACCATACGCAATGACACATGCAACTATTTTAAAAATAATTCATTAAAAAAGCTCAGTGGAAATGAACAATTTAATGCTTAATATGGGTCCCATATGTGCTAGCCATATAAATGCATGAACAACGCGTGTTTCAAGAGCAGTTACTAACATTTTTTTATTTGATAGTCTCCAGTTATGTGTTACATTAGAGGGACACATACAGGACCAAAATGGTTTGCCCATATGGCTCCTTTTTGCCGAACCAATATGGGATCCACATTATGCTTGATGGACCACTTTATATCGTTACACTTAAATGTAAAAGGTGTTTTCAGTGTTTACATCTCTCGCATTTCGGTGACTGTACAAACCATCCAAAAATCGCCAGTTTGCATCTGCTTTTGACTGAAATCAATATTTTTTTATTTTTTTTTTACTGTTCCCAATTGCAGAAAATATTACGTGGTAATAAGAGGCAAAGTAACAAAAAATAAACACGATAATGCAGCAGACATTGTATCGTTTCANCGAGTTTTCAAACATAATGAATATGTATTATTACGTTTGCTATAATTAGTATTAACCCTTTTCATAGATTGTTCCAATGTGGTGACACTAGCTATTATACACATTATTACTGAATTAATATTAAACATGGAATCATCATTTATAATAATGAGACAGAAAAGATGCCAATAATGATAGTACTATTGTTAAGCATGGCGACATCAGAGCAATCGGGACAACATGCATTTCGAAATCATAGTGGTAGGTAATATTATCCTTCAACAAACATTTGTTGTAAAGACGACTCGCTCAAATGCTATTGTAAGAGGCGCAAAGTTATTTTTTATAGATTTCTTTTGTTGTGCAGCTATGATCAATAAATCTGCCTCGACAAAAAACTTTACCTTCCAAATGTGGCTTCACATGAAACGATTGAGCGTCTTGTTCATAAATTCAGCACTGGTTTTAACATCATCTAACTAGGATCCCATCTGTATAGGCGTAAACATGTATACCCCTAGGAATGTATTCCTGATTGTACAATGTTCGTGACCATGTCCATGTTTAATTTTAAAAATGAGTTTATTACTATATGATATTGCGAAGCCAAGTTGCACAATTTAGTTTAAACAAATAAACTCAAATCCATATATTTCTAAACAAAATCTTAAAGTTTAAGTGGCGAAAGAAAGGCTAACGCTGGTGTAATTCTATGCAACAATTTACTGATAAATAAAAAGTGTTTCTTGTACGTGTGGCCAATTTACTAAAACATAAAAAAAGTGAATATAACAAGTATTGAAATTAAAGTTTTCCCTACGTCTTGCTGTTTCCTTATGCAAGAAGGGCAATGGTATGTGCTAAATCATATCATGCCTTTTTTCAGGTTTCACATTTAAGCTAACGGTAGCATTGTTACGAACATTACATTGAATACATAATGTGGCTTGTTCAATAACATTATAATTCGCAAAATTTGACTTTCAGTATTTTGTTTAGTTATCAAGTTTTTCAAAATGTTAGTTTATTTAAACAAATACAATATTTATGGACATAGTTTAAGTGAACAACGTGGATTGGTACATAAAGAAAACTCGATTTGTTTTATTTAAAAACTATTGAACAAATATGTATATCTTATAAACTTTTCACAATTGAATAAGATATGAAACAGAAATTGAAAAAAACGGATGTTTAATTGTTTTTGTTTTTAAAAATATATACTTTAAATACTCAGTAAAACTAAAATAAAATGTATAATGTGTTTTCAGTGTTTCAGCTTTCTCGCATTTTTTTACTGTACAAACCATTTAAAAATTGCATGTGCTTTTGACTTAAATCAATATAATTTTAATGTTTGTTTTTACTGTTCCCAAATGCACACGAAATATTTGTATAATATCATTCAGTTAGTTAACGAATACTTAATAACGTAGATGGGCATAACTGTAATGCATAAACATTTAACCTTTACAATTGTACAAGCTTCGTTTTGTAGTTTGAAGTACAGGTGTTTGTAACTACATCTTAATCGAGCATAACTGTCATGTATAAACACAAACAATAACTACATGTTTACTTCCATTTTAGTAGCCTTTACAACGAATTTACATGTTAGCATGCGCAAATAGTATTTGAACAATGTTGGAGTAAATGGCTACGAAGCTGACTCATATTGGTATCGATGTAGTGTTAATGGCCAGTGCATTTTGGTCACATGAAACGTGGGTATTATATCCATGATAATTCAATATTAATTGTACAAATATGACAATAACAAATAATGGCGACATCTGTTATGCCGCATTATGATTGATGCTGATACATGGTAATGAGAGGCAAAGACACAATGGATAAAAACTATAATGCAGTACACATGTTATCGTTTCACGGGTAAATTCGACCCTTTGACGGAATTTGACATTTACAATTTGTAGCGACATGTGTCTGCGTAAGGAAAGAACGCCACAATGGGTACAGTTCCAGTGGTGTAGCTTCCAATAGGCCGTGTAAGCCGCGACCAACTCTTTTCGTTTAGGACATACAACAAATAAAAGTGCCAACAAATGAAATGAAATCAGAGACGAGAATGGGTAGGGTTCAGTGATAATTAGTATTATTATTTTTAGTGTAAGTATTATTATTTAATTTTTTATTTTATTATAATAATTATTATAATTCTTCTTCTTCTTTTTATTATTGTTATAATTATTATGTATTTATTAATTTTAATTATTATACCAAAATTAAACCAATAATATGATAATTTGTCTTTTAAGTGATTTGTTGAAGTAATCTGTAACTCCTCCAAATTCAAAACATCAACAAATGTTAACATAAATATAGAGCTCATATTTACGAACAATAATCATTAAAATAATGTAAAATACAACACAAACAAAAAATGATTGGCACCAAGTCTACATCAAGTTAATTAAATAATAATCTGTAAAATAATGTTTAAGAATATTTATAAAACGACACTTTTTGGATTACAGTGCAAACAAATGGAATAAGCCTGCAAAACACTTAAACTATGCGATCTAATGTCTTGACAATATTATGTGGCAAATGTATTTCCATGGTTTTCCGACATGATATATCGCGTAATCTAAATACACAATAAATGAATAAAGTGCTGTGCAGGTTTTATTCCAATAGACGTATCCCGAAACGAGCTAGCTTTTGGGAAAACCCACTTATCAGTGATTACAACGAAGCTGATCCATTTGTTATCTTTGGAAATTAACCTACCACGTCACACGTTATAATTTAAATGCAACTACCATTTGTGGAAACAAAAGGCCAGCGTTGCTTTTACGGAGGAATCAAGGACCTATAACACATGCACACACAGACATAAAGACGAACATGCATACTCAGACAGAACTAGAGACGGGCATACACACAGACAGCCGAGAGACGACATGCATGCACAGAAAGTCACGCCAAGATACGGACAGGCATATACCTACACAGACCGGTCTCTCTGCGCACGCATATCCGTCTCTCGGTCTGTCTATGGGTATGCATATCAATCATGGGTTTTTGCTTTGATTTGTTTTTAATTTTGATCCACATATATTACGAACAATTCTTTTTGCAATGAATGTGTTAAACATAAACAAAATGTTCTAATAAATCATTTTGAAAAGTTTAATTTGGAAAGCAAAATTGATACTTTGGGCCTATGTTTCAAGTTCGTACTTAAACAAGTTTTCCAATGAAAAGTTTATTTACTATTGGCGAGATACTGACGCAGCTTGTCTAGCTGTATGTTGTATAAATAACATACCAAATGTGTATAAAAACACAAATTATAATATACAATACAGTAATATTTCTATGCGATTAAAGCGAGTAGATATTGCGACGGATTTGTCATGTCTCTCTAGCACGGCCAATACAAAATTCAGTCACCATGTTGGTCAATTATACTAATAACGCTACATTGCATAATTCGTTTACAATATCACCATAGCCCGTTTTCTGTTTAAAAGACAGTTTATTTGAGTAAACCTGCGATTGTCACTTAATACAATTACGAAGCGCCGGATCTATCGGAGAGGCATCACGACCGCATCTTTCTTTCCAGTGTTGTCATACTTGCATCTGCGTGTAAAATTGGGTTGTTAAAACAAGAAATCATAAGTTGGCAAAGATGTACGTAATGATCGTGGGAACAGCATACTTAACTTGTAAAAACGGCTTGCACGTCATGGATACGACATTGTTAGTCGTAATAATGATATTGCTTACTTGTTGGAACGACGTAGGACGTTGTGGTAACTACATAAATCACTCGTCGAAACGACTTGGTATCTCGTTTCTAGCTAAGTCGTGGTAACGACATAGTTAACTCATCAGAACACTTAATATTGAAAAGTGTTGAAACGACGCGAATCTGTCCTATTTATAATATACTACATATATATGCGCCCTTCTATCAGCTTTTGTGAAAGATGCGTTTAATATCCAGTTTACGGATAGGCTGGTTATGCCGTAATCACGAGTTGCTATTTTCGTTTCTAGGACATGTTGTATCCTTACCAAGAGTGGGGTTATTTCATTCCCACGAGTTAATCATACGTTGCCTCGACTTAAAACGTAGTTCCCACGTGTAAGTAAACTCGTTTGGGCTATTTACAAGTTTGATATCAACATAAATAAAATGATGCACGTATCATATATTTGCCTCGATAGCAATCAACATATTGATTGTCTATTATTATGGGATCCAAGTAACGAACTTTGTTGGTTGTTTAGTAATAAAAATGTTTACGTTCATCAAATTTGTTTTTATGTTAGTCATTTGATGACATAAAATATTTATGAACGTTTTCTGTAAACACCGTTATTGCTTATGTGTTACACATGCAGAAAATAACTTAATTATTAATGTTCGCGGGATAAATTGTTTGAACCCCTTACATGTGGAAACTACTAAAGCTAATTGAGTTTTTATTGCTTTCACGTTTGTTTTTTTGGTAACAATATGAGGCTGTAAAATGCCTTCTCTGCACGCGATCAGGGAAGTCCAATTAATTGTTATTTACAGAAGCTTCTGGTATTTATAGAATGTCTTTAAAAACATCCAAATTGGCCTTATACTCATTAATGATGTATTCTTGTCTGAGATAAACAACAACAACATCTTTTCATTATTTGCAAAATGCACGATTGATCTATACTTTCGCGGTTCGAAAACGCTTGTACAGGACGGACACTACCAACATATATAATTATGTAAACCGGTATAATGCTTATGTACTCATATTATCACCGATTACTATGTGTATACAAAGAAAATCGATAAGACCAATATAACATCGTTATTATTGTTCAAAATACAATGCGTTTTAAAAAGTGATCGGTAAGAAACCCAAGGGTTTATTAAATACAAATTTGAATCTTTATGTTGTATCCAAGGTAGGATTGTGGTTGCTTGAGCGAAACAAAAAAAAAAAAACAAAAAAAAACACACACACAATTTTTGACAAAGCGGAATAGCGGTACTACTACTATTTATTTTCTTATTTGCAAAATTATCTTAAACGTGTTATGAATATATTTCTGCAACACTATTCATCATTTCTAAATTGGTTACATAATTCCAGCTTTTGAATTTACTGATTCTCCTTATCTCGACTTTTCCGCATGTTTTACTGTGATTTACCATATGTATTACTTGTAGCTAAGCTTATCACCTTAGATATTTGCGTATATGTTATTTAAAAAATTTAACTGTTTTATAATATGTGGTGAAGAACCTAGGACTTTTATGTTTTATTACAAGAGCATGTTAATGTATTAAATATATATCCACATGCATGTTAACAGGTACTGCTAGTAGCCAAAGGAAACTTATAAATACATTATTTATATTTTAATCTATTAAATGTATGGTCACATACATGGAAACAGCTGTTGCTAGTAACCAAAGTAAACTTAATTAATACATGATTATTAGTATGTTTAATTTGCTTCTGTTTGAATACATTCTAAGATAAATGATCGCCTTCATTGTTGTTAGTTTTATTCAATAAGTATACTGATGGGTTGATATTAAAACCGCTTCTTGTATTTTCTATTTCGTTCATGTGACGTACAGTAAAATAACACTGCGCAAAACAACGCAGTCATTTTCACAGAAGTGTTTTAAAACCAGCGTATGTTCAAAAAAAGCTTTTGATAATTAATGGTCTTACGGTAGCCATAGCGTTCTAAAGTATTGGCGGGTTTGAAAGGTACCAACACGAGGGCATGCCTTAACAACCAATATACCGACCGAAACGACACATGAAGGTACTTTTCGTTTTGGCGAGTTTGGACACACCAGAAATGATACACGAAACAAATGTCTTGCTCCTCCTTGTTTTGCGTGATGGCGCCTCTAATTTAACATTCTGACGTTTTTGCGGACACGCAAAAACGACGAATACCTTCAATGGTCGTTTCGCTGTTATATTTGTCCTTCTGGTGTGTCGTCGATTGGGCCACCTTAAAACCTTCAAAATTTGGCAGAACTCAGCCACCTCTACGGTCTGAATTACCCGACATGTTTATATACTATACTGATACCAGAACTGATAACCCAGGACAGATAAGTGTACACATGTCAGACAAACCTTAAACCTGCTCAACAGCACTACAACTTAATGGCCTTCTTTATAAGTTAGTACTACATGAATAATGTCTTCCACGTTAATTATTGTTCTATGGCTAATTGCCTTTTACGTTCAAAATGGAGATACTGATGCCATGCAGTCACAACTGGAGTTGGAAATAGGTATGTGTGTGTGTGTGTGTGTGTGTGTTTGCGTGTGCGTGCGCGTGTGTGTGCGTGCGTGCGTGTGTGTGGGGGCACTAAGAAATTGCTTATATTACGCTGCTTATATCAAAATCATGAATGGTGCAACGGTATCGCGATACATTGTGCGCTAAAACATCACGAGTTCCATGGAAGGCAAACGTTTTATTCAACTTTGTTTCTTCCTTTTCTAATTATTCGAAACCGTTACAACTATTATAGTTGTGTGGGTTGATTACAACAAATGACACTTAAAAAAAGCGAAAATCTGTGAACAAAATCCCTTAAAAAAGCATTATAATACACGTACTGACTAAATGCTAACACAAGTTTTTTTTCAGTTCATGGACGGCTAGTTTCCTTCTGCTCGTACGGAGATGTGAAGTTATCTCAAAATAGCACTTTTCGACCTCCGGACTTGCTCGAATTGTTCTTGTGATCACAATGGATCATATTTTTATACAGGGTAAGAAATAATAATTTGTGTTATGAATTACAAAATAGCCCGGATTGAATGAAACAGATTGCAACCAGTTGAAAAAAAAGACACTCGAATGCTTTGCAGTTTCCTTTCCAATGCAGCGGTTTTATTGATTTGTAATGGTGTTTGTTTTAGCCTATCGAGTTACACTTTGTATATTTTTATGATTTATCTATTGTAATAGGTCGCATATCGTAGAATATCCAGATAAACCATCGAAATGTATGGTCATATATGTTGCATGTGAGCCACTTTGGGTGATGAAATCGAATGAGATGACGGACTGGCCTTTGCACCTGATCCCAGAGCATGGGATGATTGGCAAATGAATACAATAGCTTCAATAACATGCTCGTTTATAAAACTTTTTTTTTTAAATTCACACAACTTCTGTCACAATAAACACTAGTAGAAATAAAGTTCATTCTTTTTTTCTTACCGACCGTTTCCAATTTCAAATTACACATACGAGTTTTATATTTTCGTCGTCAACAAATCTGAGAGAAATCACCAATATTGGTAAACGGACATCATAATTAATTGTTATAACTCATCAAGAATATTGATTTATATTAACACTAATCAAAAGTAAGAGGGAAAGGGTATGCATTCATATTCGTATGAGCGCAATGCCTTATTAAAGGAGTATTAGGGATGTACGATCGTTTTCACCGAACCTCGTCGTAAAAGCTAAGACAAAATGAAAATTTCTTGCGGCGTTAAAGTTTGTCTGAATTTGAATTAAAAGTATGTTGTTTGCTGATAGAAATATTAAATTTCTACCAATATGTCACCATTAGATGATGTATTAACTTGTATTTTGTATACTTTATCAATATGTTTTAAAACTACTTTACTGCTAAATATATTTCTGTATTTTTAAAGAAAAGATGGCCTTTAAAATGTCTGTAGCAAACAATAATTCAGGGTTATCTTTCAATTTCACCATCTATATAATATGCCAATACAGTAATGTTTACTGTATTTAATGTTCAAGTACTATGGTATATTATGAACATCAAACAAAAAGTATATGTTTTGCATGTCTGAGAATTGTGCATTGCAACAAAATGCCAAAACTTAAACAGATTTGCAATCTGATTATACACTCAATATCAATTCTGTATCATTTTTTTTTCTTTTTTTTTTCAATATAATAACATGATTTTCAAGCTTCATAATTCAATTCATGACTAAGTGTATGGTTCAGTAGCTATGTATTTAACATCTCCCTTTTATTACCACCCCAGTTTCGTGCATAGCAAAAATGGCGATTTTTCAAATAAGTATCGTATAAAAAAAACTGGGGTGGAGTTTCACTTCTTTATATTGATTATCAAAATAAAATTCACGTTGACCCCCATTTTCGTTTCATATTTGTGCCAGATATAGAGGTGACAATCAGCATACACAGAAATAAACAATGCATGATACTTTGAAAAAGTAATGCACGAAACAATCGTACATCCTTAATATGGAGGCTATTGGTTGCCAAAAATCCAGTTATGCTTATCTGTTTTAAACATATTGTTTCCGGGTGAAATACATATGTGTTTCTTCTTTTGTAAACTCAAAAGGTGCATTTTGAAAACGAGGTTTGTTGATGTAAAAATGTACGCTCGTATTTATATAAAATTAGATGCACGTTATTAAACTATTAAATACATATTAGTTCTACTAGAGAGACAATGCCGAGTGTTCATCCTGACGTTCAGGATATACAATATTCATGTGTACGCCTACAATAGAACACTGCCGAAACTGCCTTTACACGCGCATCTCCGCACTTTCCGATCATCATGATTCGGGTATGAAAAGTCAAGCTTCACAAGTTTTGAAATAATAGATTAATCAGCTCAGCCCATTTCCCTGCCCATTTCACCATCGTAAAGAAACGTGAGCATTTGCTATTCTTCGGTATTTCCCGAAAGTAACTGGTACCTGAAAGCTGGTTCCTTTGTGCTTTGATGTCGATACTTCCTGAGCGGCGACACGATTTACCCAAATCTACCAGTGAAACCGGTAGCGGACAAAAACAATAGTGCTCATCACACACAAATGATGTAAAATAATTATTTGTAAAAGATTTGTGTAGATTTGGTAGATTTTGGGTAGATTTGGGAAGATTTAGGTAGATTTACGTAATAAACTAGGCAGGCTGTTTGAGTTGATCGTTGAAACTGTTGAGTACGGAAACAAACAAATAAACATAAAAATGTGAAACAGTTTGATCTAAAGAACAATAGTCAATAACATATACTACAACGATAACATTTATAACCAAAAAGTATTGGGTACCAGAGTAGCCAGAAAAGAAATCGATTGGTAATTGGTGTGCAACCTATATTTGATTTTAATTATTATTTTTCGGGTTTTCGACAGATTGGTAAATGCTCCTCTGTAGCTCCATAATTATGCAACGGCTCAAGATATCAAAAAAATAAGACCGGACTCGTCCACCACGAGACTTTGTCATATAGTATTGAACCTCCTGTTGCTTTATTTCGAAATAATTTCATGTCTACGACACTCAGATGCATTACGCCCTGTGTTGTTTTTTTTGATAGACGGCTCAATGTCTGGTTTTAGCTCAATAATTATTTAACGCCTTAAGATTTCCGAAAACTAGCACCGTATTCTTGTTCAGGAACATTTTTTCATATAGATTTCATATATTATTTTATTATGCGAAAATAAATATAATTTAGCCCTGTTTTCGCGAAACGCGCTGGACATGCACCTTTCAAACCGCTTTAATAAAATACAAGTACAAATTTACGCTATACAATTATATCTTCATTGATTGACATACTTGTAGTTCTAGTATGTTTACATTTGTATTTTAATTCTGCTTTGCAATATAATTTCGCGACCCACAACTTTTTATCCGTAAAAGTTTAGAAACTCTGATAATAGCTTTCTGCTGTTCAAACTGTGCACGTTGCATTATTCAATTGATACCCGACATGTATTCCGTTGCTTAAATGTATTTCATTGACTCANATCTGATATGAACTGTCAAGCTTTTTCCTACAGTAATTACAAAAGCAGACATACTGTTAAAGCGGTAACTTGTGTGGCACCAAATGCATCGTTAGTATATTGTTCAGATCTTTATCCTGGCTCTACATCAGATTCAGCTATTGTAGAACACTGTAAAGTTTTAGACCAACTACAGCCAGGTGATTTGATTTAAGCAAATAAAGGTTTTAATATTTTTGATAAACTTCCATCTGGTGTCACGTTAAACATCCCACCTTGTCTATTTAGTAAAGGTCATTTTACAAAGAAGGAGGCTGGACTTTGCTTTAAGATAGGAAGAAGCAGAATCCATGTAGAACGAGCCAATGAAAGAATAAAGAACTATTATATTTTTAAACATATTCCGTCACAATATAGGCATTTGTCAAACAAAATATTTCAACTATGTTGTTGTCTTGTGAACCTTCAAGCACCACTGCTGAAGGAAATTGCTGAACAATAGGAAATAACATACCGGGTAGTAAGAATTAATAAAATTTTAAAAATGTATTCATAGTCATTTGTTATTATTATCTCATACCATGTTATCTGTTAGCATAAACAAATGTATATCAATAACAAGATGTGTTTGTGAAACACTATGCCCACCAGTAGGTATCGTGGATAACGTATGATTACTGGCATGTGAAATGTCATTGCATGTACTAGATTGTCAATGCATGGGACGAACATGACATCGCGAGTCATGATCAATCTACCTATGAAGTTTCATAATCATAGGCGTATGCGTTCTTGAGTTATCATCCGAAAACCATTTTACTATTTCGGGTCACCGTGACCTTGACCTTTAACCTAGTGACCTGAAAATCAAAAGGGGTCATCTGCGAGTCATGATCAATGTGCCTATGAAGTTTCATGATCCTAGGCATAAGCGTTCTTGAGTTATCATCCGGAAAACATTTTACTATTTCAGGTTACCGTGACCTTGACCTTTGACCTAATGACCTCAAAATCTATATATATACTATTTCAGGTAACTGTGACCAACAGCAAATGTTAATGTTGGCGCAAACCAACCAACAGACCAACCAGTGAAATGATCTATTTTGACCCATGTATTTGACCTGTGTGACCTTGAAGGATGACCTTGACATTGACCATTCACCACTCAAAACGTGCAGATCCATGCATGCCAAATATCAAGTTGGTATAATGAATAGTGCAAANTGTGTTTTTTAATTGATCATCCTCTTTTTTTGGAAAAATAAATAAAATAGGAGGTCTTACATGTAGTTACAGACTTAAGTCTGAAATATGTTTAACATTACGTAAGAATTTCTAGTTAATCAAGTTACACATTAGTGTAGTAACATACATATACATGCTTAATAGTAGTGTTATGTATTATGTTGCTTAGTCTATACTTACAGACATAGTATTTACTTAAAATGTGAATTCCAATGTATGACAAACAAGTTTTCAATCGATTAAGCCAAGCACCTATGTGCCGTTGTAATTTGTGGCGTGTTCTGAGAAAACTTGGCAAACTGCTTGTGCGTAACGTGTCATCCCAGATTAGCCTGTGCAGTCCGCACAGGCTAATCCGGGACGACACTTTCCGCCTAAACTGGATTTTCGCTGAGAAGAGACATCATTTAAACGAAAAATTCCATAAAAGCGGAAATTGTCATCCCTGATAAGCCTGTGCGGACTGCACAGGCTAATCTGGGATGACAATCTACGCACAAGCATTTTGCCCAGTTTTCTCAGAACACGCCACATTAATCGAATACTGATTATTCAGATATGCCAGCGGACGTTTTCTTTATACATGTGAATGGAAAATAACAAAGGTAATTAAAGGTCATACAATTAAAACCCTGCAAGTTGTTAAACATCAACAGTAAGCATTTGTTTATTACTAGGAATATGTTATGGTGTGTAATGTAGCTTCTGAGAAAGAAACGCGTTTGAAATTGAAGTTTTAATTCATTCGAAACAGTTTCTGTCAACATGTAAATGACTAAATCCTACACGTTTGCATCCTTAATCGTATTACATTCTGATACCATTAAACATTAGCAAGTGGTCAGCGAACGGCTGATTATACATGACCACGCAAGAGAAGAGTACATGACTTTTACCACCATGAAAACATTTATGATAGTTAGTTGTGTGTGAGTTGTTAACCAGAATAAACGTATAAAAAAAGCCCTCTTGGGTCTTATTTAAAGGCTGCTGAAATTCGCGATAAGGATTCAACAGGTTATTTGCCATGGGTAACAAAATAAAACAGTTTGAAGGAAAAATATATTTAAAAAATAAAATGTGCTGTGCATAAGTTCTGTCTCCGAAAAACATGGCCGGACCGACGGACATGTCCAATGTACAGGACTGATTTTGCGGTAAAACAAATGAGACAGATTCGTTAGTTTGTCTAGTTTTGTTTACGCCTCTTTAAGTTGTCTGCATTGCAAAAAAATAGCGATAGCCTCTTTATACACGTGCTTTACCGTTCTAAAGCGCACTTGTTGCTGACGGAATTTTCCGAGAGCATCTGATTGGTCCGTTTTTATGCATCGTTATTATCTGACGAATGCGGATCATTACGGTCCGAATCCATAACGGTATAGTCGCTTCACAAGATTATCTGATTATGAGGTGTTACAAATATCTATTTGTGTCCTTTCAATCGCAATAGTATTTTGCGCCGTCATGATCTTGGCTGTCAATATCGAGGCATGAAAAAGGCTAGTTGTCATTTATCTAGGTCGTCATCGGTTTAGGCCGTCTTGACCAGATTTCTATCTGACATGAGCACTCAAACTCTACAAGTATCAGCTACTTTGTTGTTTTTTGTAAACGCTCACAGGTTCTTATCATAATAAGAAGGCGTGATCCACGGCAGAAAACGACCGGCCACACCTGATTCTGCAGAAACTAAGAAGTTGGAAAAGTGGACAAAATATGAATACAAAATGCTCGGAAGGAAATTCTGCGAAAGCTGGACGTTTGGCGGGGATTGTTACTAATGACTCAAACAATAAGGTTATAAAGTGCGCCTGATGCTTAGATTTTCACAAAATAGAGATTGTCAGAAAACTTACAATTCTACTTCAAAGTTTCGTTGCAAAAGCACATTTATTGATTGATTTCTACTGAACATGAAAACTCAAAATAACAGAGTAGAGCCAGTAATTGCTAAAAAGCAGATCATTCCAGCACTGTCGAGGTCACAAAAAGCCATGCCTTCCAAACACTGCTATCACTAAAAAGGACAGAGCGCCATAGGTCAGCTCATCTATTTCGCAATGCTCACTTTGTTGCCAGATCAAACAAGTCAATAAGCGACTATTGTAAGCTTTCCGAACTTGATAAGGCGAAGGGGCTGGACATCGGCAGTACTTATTTGAATGACAAAGCGGCACTGAAATTCATTTTATCCATAGCCATTTTGAATCTCACAAACACTCTTTAAATAAGAGCAGCCCTCCTCCATTCGCTCATTATGGACGGTTCCACCGACCCCTCAGGTGGCGAGCAAGAGACGTTGTACATGCAATTTTCCAAACATGGGAACGCCAGTGAACAATTTGTGGCCATCAGTTCACCTGCCTCCACATGCTCCGCTCAACTCTTCCGGGACGTCAAGAATATATATGACGAATATAGCTTAAAACAGCTTTTTTGTAGTTAAGTTGTTTTATTAAAAATAGATGATATTCTTATTCTTTAAAGCATACAATATCTCAATATGTATAACGAATAAACTAGGTATTAAACAAGTTATATACACATTTCAAGTCGAACTTCATGTATGCATAAAAATGTAGGTCATTATAATTGTTATGTTGAAAAACTGTGTGAACTTTTCTGCATCATTTCCGCTTGAAACATGTTTGATTGAACTTGCTTGCTTTTCTGTAATAAAAACGAATGTTTCAATTTTAACTAGGTTCTCTTGTTGGAATGTGCTCTGATGGGGCTACAAACATGTGGGACATCAAATCTGCAGCTCTTCTTCGCAGTTGATGAAGAGTTTCTGAATATTAATTGTCTGACACACAGGCTTGAACTAGCAGTTCGGGCTGCATGACAATTTATGAATGTGACAATGTATGACAAATTTAATTTCCGTTTAAATTGGCCTCAACTATTGTTACACGAAAGAACATGACACAAATATAAAAGGGTTGATCACGACAATGTCAGCACTAATTGTTAAAGGCTTTCTAGCACTGAAAGTCAGGGGTAAACGATTGCTATCTCACATACATTATGCATGAGGACTCATGAAGCGTATCTAACCCATCTGTCAACGCTGTCGCATTCACACCAAAGGCTGGTGGGTTTGCAAAGCTTGTAATGGTCAAGAACGTGATGGTTTTTGCCATATTTGTACAGGAATATTTTATTATGTTTTCATCTGCGATATTGTTTAAAAAAGGCATAAACCTATGTACATGTATACTAGTATATGTGTAACAGTTGGAATATCCGAATAGTATTTATTTATATGAGAAATCGTAACCTTTACCAACGTCCATATCTCAAACAAAGCCGACGACAGTTGTTTGAACAACGATGTGTTTTTTTCTTCTATTTTTATGAATACCTTTTTTAAACATAAACGATAAAAAGCTAAACATTTCGTCTTATTATTAAATAAGGAACCACAACAAGTGAACACTAAGGTACAATAACAGAATAATAGAATTAAAAAACACACAACAACACAGCACTAACAGTCCTTATTAAATCTATGATCACTTAACCGAGTTTCAAAATGGCCCTTGTGATAGCCCCATCATTAGAAATGGTATTTAATGAACCCGAAGTCTATGCGCCCATGCCATCCTCGAACGATCGGCAATTTAAATTAAAAAAAAAGTATTTTGACCTTTGATCGTTTTAATCATTGTCAACTTTTCAGCATTAACGTTTGTTGGTTTACGCCAACAAATATGTTAACGATGTCAATTGCATTTAAGGTTCTTGTGTTATATATAAATTATGTTCATGTTTTATACAACTAAATGTTGGAGGAACTTGTTCACAGATTTTAGTATCGTTTTTTGTAAATGCCACTAGAAGCTAATACAAACCCACTGCAATAGTCAGACTTTTGCATTTATAAGAAAGTTTAAAAAAATAAGTTTTTCTCAATTATCTATGAAAGCATTGTTATTTTCCCGTTTCCGATTGAGTATTATTCATAAATGAACATCTGTTTGTCACAGTTGCTAATTCAGGAGTATTATTGTGCTTCTTTGAAAATAATGCATACATTTTGTTTTGCTCTTTGACAATTTTTACAGAGATGTTATTTTATTCAAAATGTGAACTATTCCCTTTAAAATAATGGGCAACTTTGAAAATCGTTTAGGTGTATCTGCGTCAGGAAAAACAAAATACACACATGGCATTAGATGTGATAATAATTGTACATGTTAAACAAAGTTAGTTTATTAATATATCAAATTAATCAAGAAGTACAGCGACACATATAATGGAGAATTCCGGCTTAAACAGACTACGTCATATAAAAGAGCCCCACGGGCACAACTTCTTAACAACATTTAAATTTCATACAACTAAACAAATGACTAATATCATACAAAATTTGATGCAAATCTCTATATATTATAACAAAATATGTTATGCATTTAGTAAAACAAATTATTATATGATGTTTAGCTCGTTTTGCTGGCCCTTTTTATGTTTACATGTTGACGTCATAATATGCTCTCTCTCTATCTCTTTATATATAGGCTGGACTCGGTCATTTACCAAGCACGGTAGCGCAGTTGGTTACAGAGACGTCTACTGTCTTTTGTTCGTATTTCATCTAAATCATGAGTTCGATACCAAATTGGGATTTTATTTTGTCTGATATCTTGTTAATTTGTTCTATCATAAATCTAATTTTGTATTATATTTGATTAACGTAATGCAAACATTTTTGTAGAGTACATTTTTATTAAGTTTTCCTTGCCATTGCCAAAGTCCGTAGCGAACGTATTTATTATACACGCGATACGCTCATAAAACACATAAAAATAACATAACCTAAAACAAACAAATCAATAAAAAAGATACTATTTCGACACGCAAAAGACGCAATAGAAGATAAACAGTTTCACTGAAGTATATATACTGATAGTAGTATATGAATTTATCAACTAGTTTTAGTAACAGGTCAAACGTTCACCAGTATAAATCGTTGTCACTAAAGACACTTATTTAGGATTACATATAAAGTAATTTGTGAGTTCTTCTTCCAACTGATATTACACATTGAATACGTCAAACATATATAATTACAAAATGCAGGATAAGACCAAACTTATCTGTATTCGTCAAGTTTACAGTTTGTACGATGTCTTGTAAGACGTGTATAGCCCCATGCTGGATGTGCATGTGACTTGTATGTACAGCTCGATCAGATTGGGAAAAACGATTTTTGACGATGGAATCATGACGTCATACGCGAGTGCACGAGTGTAGTGGACATCTACGATGTCCGAGTATCCGTCACGTGACCCAACAGCCAGACTGTAGTGGAGTGTTGCCCCCTGGATTGTGCTAAAGACACTCTCCCAGTTGAGACTCAATGTGCGATTTTCGAAAACAGAAGATAATGAGGATCCTGAAAAAATAAAACACTTCTTATATTTAAAGGTATCTAAATGGTAAGATTACAACAAAGCTATCTAAATGGTAAGATTACAACAAAGCTATCAATTTATCAAACACGATGAACATGATAAAAATATTTTTCCCAAATCGAGAGTTTTATATTGAGAACCAATCAATTGAAATTAAATATTCGATAAGATCACACCTGTAAGCGCTGGTGGTTCTGAAGCTACAATCAAAGAGGCCTGGACACTGGAACTGGCGAAGCCACCACCATTGACTGCCCGTACTTCAGCCGTGTATATCTGGCCTGATTTCAACTTCAGATTCCCATTCGAAAACGAGTCCTTTAGGCCTACGTCAGTCCAGTCCATAACTGTGTCATTATTGCTTTGGATACGACAACTGTAGGACGTTATCTGCGAATGATCTTCAAAGTTGGTCCATTCCATCTGCAGCAAGCTTGAATTGGACTGCACAGAAGGCTCACCAGACAAGGGTTCAATCAATGAAAACGATTCTTGACCGGTGGGCAAAAACCCAACAAACGCATGTGAGCTACTGGGTGGATCAAGATAAATGATCACTTTTTTTGATGCTAAAGCCGTGGCAAGGTGAACTTTGTTCACACATTTAACTGTTACAACGACTCTGTCCCCATGAGCAAGGCCAAGGATTTTTGACTGACAAGACTGCAATGTCTCTGAATCCTTTTCCACATGTATATCTTCTGAATAAGGTAAAGATCCTGTGAAAACATGCTATTGATGATTTCACAGTATATGTAACATAGACTGAAGTCATAGAAGATATATAATAAAAAAACGAATAGTATCAAGTTTTGTTTATTAACTTGCATAATTTGAACACATACATTTTTTTTTATAATTTGGGAGTATTAAGATATTTATGTTGGTAACCGTTACTGTAAATTGTATTATTCGTGAAGAAAAAACACGTTAACGGACTAATTTATGTACTCACCAATAGAACAACTGCAGCGCTGAACTTCCGTTTCATCGTCCCGTGCTTTCCATGTTGCAAGCAATATTGTAGAATTATCAGTTTTAACAGATACGGTTACATCAATATCACTGACGACTGGAGGAGTGTGATCTATTATAAGAGCTTTGCCCGAACGGAACACAGACGTGAGGCCGGCGTGGTTTTTAGCTATTGCAGTAACATACATTGGTGTCCCGTGCATAAATGGGGACACAATTACTCCGAAGTTATTTCGGTTGTGGAGTTCAAACAGTGCTTTAATCTGAAAGCCCCCTTCAGTTGAACCGACTCCAACGGACACCTTAAAAAACAACAGAGTTGCTAGTGTCAACAACAGAAACAACACAGAAACGTGTAGATAATAAATTGCAGAACATATTAAAATTATTCGTAACGACATACGAGTTTCACACTAATTTGTTAACAGCTAGCTTATTTGCTATAGCGGTTCTCTGTGAATTCAGGTTTTAGGTGCTCGAAATCAAATTCGCGTGCTGAGTATATGATAAACGCTTTGATAGGCAAAGCTCGTTCAGTTCTAGTTTGAGAAAGTTAGCTTTTCGCCACGATATTATTATATCATTTACTATTAAATACTGTAAATGGGAGAGGAAATCCAAACAGTATCTTACCTTCTTCAACTCGCTTTCCAAATCTAGTATCCTCAAGGCAACTGCCAGCGAATTGGGTCCTATTTGGTTTACTGAGATAGCTGCTGAGGTATTTTCTTCAAGTTGACACACACCAAAGTCCACGTTTTTCACTAAGTGCTCGGCAAGCGTTGTTCCAAACTCAATTGCAATAATTTGAAACGATGTTAACGGCGAAACAAACGTGTAATGATATTCAAACCATCCATCTTCTCGTTTGTGTAATGGTAATGGAAAACTGTATTTGTCGATCAGTAGAACAGGGTAGAATTCATTGGACGCGTTTCTTATGTCTCCGTGAATAATATACATATTATCTTTCGTGAGGTTGGCTTTGAACGAAAGATATAGTATATCATTCGTAACTTTGCTAGAAACATCAATAAGGATACGTTTGGTGGATCCACAGGATACACCTTTTGGTGCAGTGATATCGACTGTTTGTTTTGGGGATCTTACAATTGCACTTTCATGACCTGCGGCGTCAACAGCCTTCACGAGGCCAATATGTGACTCGCCATGGATAAGGCTAAGGTTTGTAAACACATATTTGGTCGATAAACCAACATTTGTAAATATAACACGTGACTCATTGTATTCCCCGTCTTTGGCAAATGCGACCAGATAATATTTTATTCCTGTGAAATGGTCCTGAAATCCGTGCCACGAAAGTTCAAAAGTAGTAGTCGAATTTCGCCAAGCAGTGTTTTTGTGTTCCAATGTATTAAACACGACTCCTTGGATTGGGCTATCCGTATCGATAATGAATCCATCCGATTCTAATGCAGTTTGTAGTCCAACACTATTAACAGCAATAACTGTAAAGAAATATCGCGTTCCTGGATTGAGTGAAATCTTCTCAAGACTGATGTTTGTAGACAGTCCGACATTTATTTGTTGAAGTATGTCATCATCTGAAAATAATTTAATGGAATCGTATTTTCAAAAGCAATATATTAAACTTTCAAACATAATAAGAAAGAACTGAGAAGATGTATTATTCTTTCACAATTGGCCACGTTAATTGTGCAGCGCATTAAGTTTTGTATTGCAATCTTACTTACTGTGAGGTGATGTCCCAAGGCTGACACTGAAATGATCTATGAAGCTTTGTTGTTCAGTGAACACCCCATCCCAACAAGCAAGGATATGGTCCGTCCAGTCAATAAAATCCAAATCCTGAAAACAATTACCTTCTCTGATATAACGACCACGTCTTACATTTGGTGGTGTTTGATCTATCATGATTGGAGACGACTCGAAAACAGTGTATGTATTTTCGCTATACCAAGCCTTCACATAGACGACATAACGCTCGTCATGTACCAATGACCGATTTATTGGTAGGCAATGAATACATTCTGATCTGAGTCCAACATCTGTCCATGGGTTTTCTAGTCTCAGATCATAAATTCCTTCGCCAACAGCGTGTCCAAGTACGCCGATGCTCCATTCAAAGCGACGCATATTTGGAGAAGAAATACTTCCATTGCTGTGGGACCAATGTCCGCTCAGACATGCTGATGAAGCCGAAAATGTTAGTATTTCATGTGGGAGTCCTCCATATACATCAAATGTTGGTAGTGTTGTGTTTGTCACATCTGCTTTATTGCATGTAGCGTTGGTACTCACATCTACACACGGACGACCGATGACTGCGCACGTACAATCTTTGTTACAAAAATGTACGTCACATGAATGTTTTTCGATTTCTAAAATCCCCATTTGATTTCGTGTCCCGGATAAAACATTTACAGTGACCCTTGCAATCGAACTGTTAAGCCCAACATTGTTTTGCGCCCATATCGACAAAACAATTAATTCATTAGGATGAATCGTTTCTGTCAGTGAGAATGCAGATTGAACGATTTCGCTTTGATTGGAATTGCGAACAGTTATTACTCCATTCGAAAGTTCCTGCAGACTGTAGGCCCGCGATACGGTCACGTAATAGCTTTCGATTCCGGATTCCTGGTCGTGGAACCCATACCATTTCAGAGATACATTGGTTACTATATTTCCATGGTTATCGTTGTAGTTCATCCAGGTCAACGGTGATTTAAATCCGCCGAAGTGCGGTGGAGTAGAATCAATTAAAAGTTCACTTGTTCGTTCAGAGGAGCAAAGTCCGGCAGCGTTACAGGATGTTACAATTGCATAGTATTTGTCACCGTCATTTAACCAGTTCTTCCAATCTAAACTGATAGTCACGTGGCGTTGAGATCCTAAGACAAGCCTCTCAACAGGCGTGTGCCCTTCGTGATGTGTTTTTAAAGAAATCTCATGTCGGACAATAGGGGCGATGTCGTCCTTAAATTCCCATTCGATACGTAAGATTGATTTTTCCCATTGAGATGATTTACCTCTTGCAGAGTTGTAAGTTAGAAGGAATTTTGGAGCATTCAGTACAAATGGTGGAGTATCATCAATAATGAAGATGTCGGATCCTTTTGACACATTCATGCCGACCCCATTGAATGCCCAAACGGTTGCTATAAGCGAACTGTTCCTCGGGAGCATTATATTGGAGACAATGATTGAAGAGTGCAGAAGTCGGTTTGATAGCACAACAACGTCACAGTCGCCCTTCGGGGTTGACACACAAACTTCGAAATGATCGATATCTGAATGCGGATCTTCGAAACCTTGCCAATTTATTCTTAAAGATGATCTATAACACCAAAAGTTGTTTTTCATAAAAATGCATCAAAGAAATAAATACTCAAAGTATTGCAATAAGTAAGAACGTTATAACACAACTAGTTAACATACCGATGACCTAAATATTTTGCATGACCTTCCCCTGGACCCACGTGTACAAGACCACGTATTGGGGGCGAGTTGTCGACAATAAGACCGTTTGATACGCGTCGGGTACAAAGGTTTGCATTATTGCACGCCTCGACTGTCACAAAGTATTTTTGTCCAGGTACAAATGGACCATTCCATGAAACCTCTGCAATACGTATATTTATATGAATTGATGAATACAACAGTATGTGTAAAAGGAATGTGAATTGTCTTTGTAACGTAAAACATTTGTGTTGTTTATCATATTAATTGCGGGTCATTAATAAACCGATAGTAAAACATATCTACATGTCATAGCCATTTAAATATGGCGTAATTCCTTATTACCGACGTATAAATATTTATGTGTCCTTTTTATGCTTATTATATTTTTTGTTTCTTAATGTGTCTTATTTTTTTGTAATCCGTTTAATCACACTTGCTGAGATATGCAAATATAGAACTGAACATTCTAAAATTATGACGAAGACTTTTACGTCATTTGTGACGTAAGTTGTTTACAAGAAGTGATATCATTTGTGGATGTATTGCTATATTCTTACTTAGATCATTCGGATTGATGAACGATAACGACGTTTAATTTTAATTTACTGATGTGTTAAGACTGAAAAATGAATTAATCTTTATGCATGTGTATGTTAAGCACAAAACTAGAATTTAGCGCAAGATCTGATAAACTTCATTCAAATAATTAGTTGCTGAGCGTGTAAGTTATATAAAACTAGCATTACAATTTATGTTTGACGAAAATAATATACACATTTATGATATGGTATAATCCGAAATATAATGTAAATAAAATGATAAAATATCAATTTGGCTTCGTTTATGCGATTATGAAAGCAATAGTAAACCTGACAATTTATCCATGAAGCGCTAACACGCATCATTGGTATTCCAGTTTGACCAATTCTTGGATTATCGCATGAACGCAACCAAAAGAAAATTCCATCATAAATTGAACGCAATCCCCATATCATATGAACTATCGCTTGCTCTTTACTTCTTGTATAACTGCATGTATATTTAGCAAAATATTTAAACCGTCATTACCTGTCATTTGTCCAACATCCGTTAGTGGCCGTATATCAGTTTGGGATGGATCGGTTCCAAGACCAACTTTAAAGAATGCTAAGCCGCTCTCTTTGTCGTTAAAGTCTTTCCAATTGGCGTTGATGACGTAAATGTCACTTTGATAATCAACATCCTGTAAATTAATCATTTCGATCTTCTTAATTATTATTTTGAATTTTGGGTAATAACAACCTTGTATAGCGCTGCTTGTTCTAAACACATTATGTGTCTAATATTAGACATGTAAGTTGAAACAAAACATTAAACGAATTGATAACATGTGTAAACAATTCTTTGATTTAATGTGTACCGGTCATTAAACTGTACCTAACACATACTGGAATTATGATTGTCAGTATTGGTTATAGTAACTATGAAAAGTGAGTTAAACCAAAGCTGAAATTGAATTTTGTCATCGATGGGTGTTACTTGATATACTCAATAGGCTGTTTTTAATGGGGTGGGATATTGTATGTGAGTTTGCAATTGGAAAACGAAATGTCATCCCGTTTTCGCGAGCCAAATCTTCAAAATAAAATTCATTTTATTTTTCTTTAAGTATTTTAATGTTGACCCTAACGTGTCACCATTTGTTGCAAAAGTGTTCTTTTATAACAATTTGCTTATGACATTATCCCTATTGGCAGTTGTATAAATTCCAACTCTGAAGATGGATTTATTGTGTTTATGTTTATTTTTATCTTTATGTCTATGAATGAGCTGAACTCAAATCAAGATTCAGGATCATAATTAATACCCCAGCTCCACTGACACCGTCAAGGACATGTCCTCCAGTGGGAGCAGTACGATCCAATACAAATCTTTTGGACACAGAGTTAGAAAACAACCCCGCTCGATTGATAGCCTAAAACAAAATATAACGTTTTTCTATATTCAGATGCACGCAAATACATGGTTTCGAGATTGAAGTTATTAAAGTAAAGCTAAAATACAAATATAGGCTATATAGAGGAATTTATCACTTAAAGGAAAATAAACAAAATGGCTGAAATAAAGCCGATTTCTTACTTGCACAATAACGAAATAAAGATGCCCGTCGATCATCTGTGCCAAATTCAATTCAACGTAGTCGGTGTAAACTTTAATTTCCGACATGATATCTGTGACCCCCTCGACTGTACCAATGCCAACACTGTAATAATCCAAGCCACTGTGCGGATCTGAAAATCCTTCAAAACGAACAGTTGCACGATCTTGGGTGATGAATGTGTTTCTCTGAAGGTTGTTTATAATCGTCACACTGCCATACACAGGTGGCGATGTATCTATGATAAACTCCAACGACTCCGAACTGGTAGACAAACCGGCATAATCCGTTGCTGGAAAAATATCGTTTCGATAGATACAACTGCTGAATATTTAGTGAAATATGGTTATGGACACTAGTTTTCTCATTTTTAGTGAGATATAAAAAACATTGTATCGAGGGCAAATTAAAAACAGTTTCACGCGTGGCTTCATGCTGTTTAATATTTAGTGCTTGTCGGCGTGTTAAATAACTAAGGACACTATTTATAATTTATAATAAGGTAAAATTAAAATTGTGATTGAAGTATGAACATACATTTCAAGTATTTAAACTAAGTAATGAACATGCTAAGTTCTTCATGCAATTATTATGTATTTATTAGGTGTATATTAAAACTTAATACCTATAACCCTGAAGAAAACTTGATTCCCATCAGACGTTGGTGCCAGTTTCAATATTGCAGATGTTTCCATTCCAGTTTTTACAATTTTCACAATATTACTCGACACGGCTGTTGTGCCTAAATTTAGAATATGATTAGTTAAAAAATCGATTCAATATTTAAATAAATGCAAAATGATGGAAATCTCAATGTACACTAAATTACAATTCATTTATACAAATAAGTACTGTTGCAATTACTAAATTAAATGTCTTGCCTGTTTCAATAGAAAAAGAATGCAGTTTTGCAGGGTACCCAAATACGTTGGCATCAATATTGTCACTAAATCCAGTCCATGTAACAAGGACGTTGTGTGGATTTGAAATGAATCCTCTGTGATTTTGTACATAAACCTGACCTTTCGTGGGCGCATAACTGTCCAATATAAATCCGTTGCTGCACGACGATATTTCATCAAGAGTTTCGGTTGAATATTCATGGTCTACAACAGTGTAGTTCGAGTTCGCACATATGAAATATAATTCATTAAGAGATATATGTCTCTTGTCCAATTCTATGTAATTATACTCTGTTTCATACTTCCCAACACAATTTATATCGGCTTTACACGTATCTGGAATGTACTGCAATTTCATAAGATACCAGGTAATAGAACGCTCAGAACCGTGCATCAGAGCACCGGTTACTTTAGACTCCGCATGACCAATGTTCAGTTCAGAATCGTGAAGCAGTGTATGATGCTGACCCAATATTGGAACTCAAAAGCATCTGAAAGTTAAGACAAAAAATCAAATATTATAATGTGTTACGATACAATTACGTAAAATATTGTGTCCTAACTAATCCGGTTTACCTTTTTGATGAAAACCCAATTTTTGGATGACGAGTCAAAGTCGTACACATCAGTGTTAGAATAGGACTTTCTCTCAGCTTTGTTCATCTTCTGACACGATGTCTTTTCTAAACCACTCAAAGAAAATACTCGGACGCAAAGGAAAGATGTCAGATGTCCGTGGGCTGGTAGAAGAACGCATTTCTCAACCTGTATAAAGCAATATATAAGCTAGTTTAAATGCTTCCCGAAATAAGCATACACACAGTGTTTGTATTTTTAAGTTTCAATGAATTAAGAATACTTTCTAACTTCCGTAAACTTTACGTTTATACAATGTCATTGTATTAAAACATACCTGCACGGGTGTTTCATTGGGCAGCACATTCTCCCAAACAGACAGTATTTGCCCACCTTCATTATCTCGACGTAAAGACCACTGGTAGAATGCAACGTTGTCGCTCTGTCCGATTATTTCCCATGACGCTTGAACATCAACGCACTCTCCAACATTCTTTAATTTTAACTCAGCTCGTATAAACGAAATATCAGGGGCTTGAAATTCGACTCTAAATGACCTTGAGTTAATCGGACTGAGACATCTTACATTGTTGCACATTTGTACGCTGGCCTTATAGCGTGTGTGTTCTTCAAAATTCATATTATGGAACGTTATATCACATGAACCCACAAATGGTTGAGATGGTACAAACAAAGTTTCAAGATCCGAGCCGTTAACAGACACGGATTCAAGTAATGAAGCGGAAAATAAAATATTCTCTGTCGCTGCAATATTACGCAAGTTCCAGCTAATATTCAGTTGATTGTTGTTCGGAAGGAGACTCTCATCAGGGCATCTATTTATTCTCAAATGCAAGACATTTCCATTGGATATGTTTAGCTGCACTTGCATAGTAGGATTCTCGGTATACGGTATCAGAAAATAGTAATCACCTTCGGTTTGGACAAGAGCATCACTTGTGTTGATGCTCAGTACATTTTTCCATTCACTGTCTTCGGCGAAGAAAACATATCGCTGCCCAATGAGGAGTGGGTATTGTAGTTTGGTTAACATACTGTCATTTACAATTGAAACTTCCATACCATTGGAGAAGCAATGTTTGCCAATTTGTATTTCCAGTTGATTTTTTAGATATTGTTCATTATACATTCGGACTCCGTTCGACGAGGATGTTGTGTAACCACCGCTACAGCTTGCCTTTACAAGGAAAAAGTATGTTTTGTTGTTAAGCAGTAAACTTGAATTAAGGCAAATTGTGTTAACATCTGAAATGCTTTGGAACGGAACTACATTTGCTGATGTACGATTTAACCCTAGGCCAACTTCCAAAGAAACATTTTCGTGATGTTTAAATCCCTTCCATCCAGCACACATAACGTATTCAGTAAAATGCACATCAATATCTGTTGCAATGTTCATCATTTCTGGATCCAAATCAAATACAGATCCATGTCCTGGTGGAAATCGTGAAGGCAAAGTAAACAGTTCGGTTTTGATCGATGTAAAGTGACCAGCTTTATTGTATAGATGGACATTGATATAAAACAGTAAGCCATCTCCTGTGTCCTGATTCTGGAGACGAGTGAGAGGGTATTTAAAGCAGCCTCCAGTATGAGGGGGGGCACGGTGTCGAAGACTCTAACCGCCATTCAAGAAGTGGACTGGAAACCATATCGTCATGACCTAAAGTAGAAATTATATGTGTGTGACAGTGCAAATTTCGGGTTCAACCATAAAAATTTATTCCTATATACATATGGTTATAGTTTTAGTTACATTTAAACTTACCAAATTGAAACAAAATTTGATCTATTGGAGCAGTCTGTTCATCGTCATAGAATGTATCTGCTTGCCAGCTAAATTCTATAGTTTCGGCGGTGATAGTAACTCGTGGAATATATTTGTATAGTGGCGGGGTTTGGTCGATCAAGATAGGACCCAACGTTGCGATGTTCAATAATCCTGCTTTATTAACGGTTTTGATGAAGACATAGAACAGTTCATCGGATCCAATTGCTTCATGCCGTTTTCTGAAGTATGTTTTTCTATCGGTAGAAATGTAGTCAACTAAACTTGGCGCATTTGATTCTGTCGCATCCAGACCAATCCCAACATAAAAATCGTCAATTTGACTCCCTGCTTCCTCCACCTCCCAATTGAGATCGATATCATCGTTTGGCATGTAGACAACCGTTTCTTTAGTGTACAATGTCAGGTGTTGACAAAGGAAATCTGAAATATCCTGGTCTTTTCTTCCCGATAAATCAGTCGGAAGATAGTCTCCTATCATGGTTTCCTTTGTTAAATTGCAGATTCTTAAACAAACTGTTGTGTTATACAGCGGGACTTTTTGAAGGTTTGATTCTACCAAAAACGGTAGTCCTTTTTGGCAG
The DNA here is from genome assembly GCA_007657795.1 of Dreissena rostriformis. Classification (NCBI taxonomy): domain Eukaryota; kingdom Metazoa; phylum Mollusca; class Bivalvia; order Myida; family Dreissenidae; genus Dreissena; species Dreissena rostriformis. Next base: position 203,050 of record VMBQ01000939.1, on the reverse strand, counting down.
ATAATTGTCTCGGTCCATGCTGCATGCCTGAGTGTTAAGTTACCAATTCGAGCAGCTGAAATATCTCTTGTGATTCCATCCGAGCAAACAGGCTTTGATGACTCCATGGCATGGTTCAGAGCAATAATGGTTACGAACCGTTTTCCTGTAAAGTTTGCAGGGAGACGAACTGATGTCTCAATAAGTTCTCTGTATTCCATAATCTCAGTCACTTCTGTAAAGTTGTATAGTTCATCCGTTGTTAAGCATCTTGCCGCCAGCCCTAACCTGTATAGTTTGATTCCACTTTCATGATCAATAAATCCATGCCAATGCACAACAAATGAATCCTCGCTCGTGTAATCGATGTCCTTGTAATCCAATGGACCTATAATAAAATGTTACACATTACAAGCAAAGTAACCTATACCGGAAATGATTTTAACATATTTTAAAACAGGATAATATGTTTCAAATCATTAAAAATTATGATGATAGAACAGTTTTTTTTATTTATATATAATTAATGTGAAATCATTGCTTTTTATATACGATAACTATACATTTACAAATGGTTGATTATTTATTTTATATAAGCCCGTAAATATAGATTATCAAACATGATTTAAAGGTTGAACTTCGTTCAAGTACTTCACCTTCGTAAATTACTCCTTCTTCCGGCGGTGAATCATCAACAAGTACATCTATACGCTCCTTGGTTGTTAACAATGCACTGTTATTGATTGTTATTATGAAGAAGTAATTCCTATTATGGTTCCCGATATGATTATGCGCATCAACGAGCTTATTCAATGGGATTGAGTAGTTGAAATATGCACATATCCATATGTCTGGACAATAGCAATCAACAGTATCAGTTGGACACTTTTCCTGAAAAAAAAACGACAAAAAAGATAACACTATATGTTTTCAAAATAATGTTCAAATAATTAATCAGTATGAATCGTGATACTGTTAACATTGTTCTTACGACACACCACTTTTTTACAAATTATACATGCACGACGTCTAATGACTCACGTTTTTAGGCTGGACTACACCTATATGACCACTTATTAACACTCTTGAAGTATCGGCGATTCCGAACTCCCACTTAATCATGTGAAGTCCGCTATGCGGGTCTAATGCGTCGAACGTCATCTGCATCTTCGACAAATCGGTGCTGTTGTGAACATATAACATCTCATATCCGTCTTTCTTTAACCAAATGTTGTTTATAAGGGGTGGAGAGCGATCGATATGGACTGTTCTAGATTCATTGACAGTGTTGCCGGCAATATCTACAGGACGAATGTTGAATGTATAGGTCTGTCCATCATACACATTGAAATTTGTACAGAATCTTTGATTCAGAACGTTTGGCACGAGTTGTTCGACCGTTAACGCGCCATTGTTTAGTTTCCAGGATACGTGATATTCTATTATCCCATGCACATTCGGTGTACCACCAACGGGAAGAAGGCCAGTTGTCTGTTCGTATATGCCGTTAATATGAGACTCAGCCTGAATTGGATTCAACAATTGATCAAAATAGAATTTGTTTATGAAATAGTCTGTCCAGTTAAGACAGATATCACTTCGATGATTGTGCCAAGTGAAGTTTGTCTCTGACGATGCTGAATCAAAGTAAATTCGATTGTCTTTCCATGTTTCAATGGAGCTCGTGCTGTCGTACAACATAAATCTGCTAGCTTGGCGAACGTTGTTTGCAAAATCCTTGACCTCTAGAGTTATACAATACAGTCGCGGTGAAAGGGTAGGTAGCTCAATTTCGTGCAAAGTGGAGGAATTTACTATTCTTGAAAAAGTGTTCTTGGTATAATCGACTTTTAAAGATCCTTTAATTGAAGGCACTTCGTTGACCGTTATTTCGTAACTTTCAATGGACGAAGCAGTATAACTTTCCCCTCCATTTGGAACTGGATCTACCCAACCGTTGAATTCAACTGTCGACAGTTTGGATTTTGTAACCCGCTTCTGAATAGTTAATGGTTCTGAAAAGCATGAACTAAATTTGGAACAATGTTCTGGTGGTGCGCTGTCGTATCTGTAACACAATGTCCTTTCTGTTGTAACCTTATTGAAAGGAACCGCTGTCAATGGGGTGTTCGGTGTGACCCGTGTATCCTTGCCTTTCACGTAACCACCCCCAGTTGCTTCAAACTTCAAACACAGTCTGCAGTTTAAACAAAGGTTAGACAGTTAGAGGTAATTCCAATAATTTTAAGTATAGATTATTATAAATACTTTGAGATTTGTGCGAGCAACTGAAGGTTTCCGAATTATCGATGTTCGAATTAAAGTCGTATTATTTTAGTTTTCTGCATACATAAACTAACAAAAAAAAAACAGCTTACGCTTCCCCATTGTGCAGATTGGACTTCGGTTGGTCGATGGTTATATTGCCAGAGTAATGTTGAGTTTGTCTCACCATGGTGCTGGATGATGTATCAACCAATTGTGTATGTGTGGATTTAACTTGATAGGCACCTTGAAGACGACAACATCATTTAGACTGTGTTATAAAACCAAATATTGAACAACTTTTGATTTCATTATCAAAAATGCTAGAATATAGATTACATTTTGGTTAATCCAAATACTTACCAGACACAGTTTGGACCTTTACTGTTACTGTTGTATCGCTTATGCCAAAGTTTTCTTCTGCGATGAATGTGGGTCGAGTGAGAGCAATGGTTACATTATATTCTGCAGACATATTAAAACCCATACTGATCGGTTGGTAGTTTCCATACATGTCCCCTAGGTTATGGCAAGCCGTTGAAGCGCTTGTGCTCATGGCTCGTGTTTTTTCACCGTTAGGTCCGATCGCCACGGTATCACATGTTAAAATCTCAGGAAGTTGGGTAGGTTGGCAGGTGGTTTCTCCGGCGTCGACCAAACTGTAGTCAACAGTTGCACTCTTTACAAAGCCATCCGCACATTGACAATCCTTGGTAAGTCCTGTTGTGCTGCATGTTCCGGGCCAGCAAAAGTGATTGTTCCAGGCGCACATTCCTAGATGAAGCATGATTACCATTACAATGGTATTGTGATAGTTAAATATAATTATATTTTGCCAATGGTGTGAAAGAACTAAAACCAGAATTAACCAATAATGAAAAAAGAAGACCTTATTTAAACCATGTGTATACACCCACGAGTGTATACATACATATATTTGCAGTTGTGTTGAAGACGTGTTACAAAACATAAAGTGTTATTTTAAGCAGCAAACTCTTAAACATAAACCACAGCCGAATTGTGTAATGCAAGTGTAGCAAGTTGCTATTTAATATTTATTTATACGTGGAATATAATATGGTGGGTTTCTGCCGCAACTAAACATTTTATTTTGCGTTCATAGTATTATTGTATGTTTAATTTACATAAATATAAACATAAAAGATCATGTTAGGATAATGCTGATTTATATAGTTTTCAATAAGAAAAAGGCGGAAAGTGCATGCACTTTATATAGTGACGCAACATTTATTATCCGATTAAGAAAAAGCATAACATCTCTTTGTGGGGGTGTAAGCTAGGGTATAGATACATTGATGATTATCGTTATTCATTCAAATTTATTGTATAGGTTAACCATACGTTAAGTAACATATTTCACATGTATTGCTGAAAGAACTACGTACACCTATTTTGGAAATTATCGTGTTTTGAAATTTCGATTAAGAGCATTATTTAGAACTTTATGCAGCATAACTCATCTTACGTTGACATTCGCTGTTGTAACTCCATATCTTGAATATCGCATTGTTTTCATAGCATTCCTTGCACTCAGTAGTGAAGGCATTTGTACAGCTTTTGTCCTTACACTGAACGATGTCATGGCATTTAACTGAAATAATACCAAAGTAATAAAAATGTGAAAAATACACGTTCCTGCCGAAACGCAATCCTATTAATTGTAGAGTGGTTGCGTGCAGAACACCTGTATGCCGGTGGTTTATGGTGACGTGTCACCAAAGAGAACATAGTTGTCCTAATTGTGATTCTGGCATTCCATTTATCATTAATTCGAATAAAACGCAAGACTGCTACATCTCAGTTTTGTATTTAAAATTGCTAATTTATATTTGCAAACATTATCAAGAAACACGTGTAAATAATATTAGTGCATGTCCAATAAAAACAATAACGCACAACTGCCATTATCAATGTGTTGCCAGTGGCATCCGTTATGGAATGATTAGTTTAAACAATCAATAACACCACGTATGACGCTCTCAGAAATCGCTGGAAAAAGAGCCTATGGATTTTATATTTCAGATTTTGTATTGTTAATGAACTATTTAACTCTGCTTGCTGCAAAACAACCTGTTCCTATAGTGAAACAACCTGTTCCTATAGTGAAAAGCAAATACTCGTTTAGTCACTGTTTGTGTTTATAAGTTTCGCGTGTTTTTTTAATTATTTATTCAATATTTCTGACGAAAGCTTCAACACATAATTTTATAGATACTATTATGCACATGAGCCCGAGAATATAGATTAGTGAAATGGTCCTCATTCAGATTAAAAAATGATTTTTTATGTTTCTTTCAGCGATACATTTTCACATACATTTGGCATATTATGCAAATATATTTTACTTATCAAGTCGAACCGGTCAACTTAAATTTGATGTGTTACCAATCTTACAATACACGCGGTTTCTGGAATGCAGTACAGAACGTTCACACCATCATAATTTGAAATAGGTATGCCAATCATTCCAAGTATGAAATGCAGGACCTTTACAAAGATTGAAATTTGTTCCAGTTGTTCCAACATATTTATTTTTTGCAAATCATTTTACAGCCATTGAGGCTAAATGCAATAGGTCCATGCCTATATGATCCTAATGACTTTAGACTCATTTGTTACTGCCAGCAGTATACTTAATATTTGAGATCGCATTTCAAATCAATACAGGTCTTTCATTGAAAACAGAACAGAACACAATAATTTATTTAAACTGCATAGTTTATCGCCATTAGCACCATAATACAATAACAGCATGCGCTTTGGTACGACCAAACTGATCAAACTTTACCGAACCGAACATCGTCGTACTCACCCAATACAAAGACGGCCAATATCAACCGACAAAATATGATAAAAGCCATTCTTTATTCATTTGTCTGCATGTCTTGAGAACACATTGAAAGCTGTTGAATCCACCAAAGCCATCGAATAATAACATTTAAACTCTTTGTCTCAAAAATCAATAGAATTACCAAATCAAAACAAATATACTATGTAAATAACTATATTCGAACATATATTATCATCAATCAATGGAAGTCAGTCTTTGTTTAGAGACTAAACAATCAGTCTGACGATTACAAACAAACGAATAAATACAGTTGCTGTTGTTTATAAAGTGCTGCAAAATTGTAAACCTAAATTATTCATGAACTGAACAAGGAGTTTATGAAATGAAGAAAAAGTCAATGGAAATTCGTGCTTATTATTTCATAACTAAAATATTTAAATAAATAAATAAATAATTAAAGAATGCGTGCAAAACATTGTTTTTGTAAACGTCGTTTAGAATGAAATTTACACGTATGCAGATGAAAGATAAAATAAGTAAGAAAGTATTGCCGACATGCATGTACCACTTTACTATATACTGACATATGTTTTTTAATATTTCAATATAAAAAATACACGAATACGTTTATGCGAAAAAATCCGATCTTTCGATGAAGAAGAAGCACATACAAGATATCGAAATTCGCCTTTCAGAAAATACTTGTTGTGCAGTGCAATACAAACAATCAACAACATTATTCACAATTTGCAATCAAACTTAAGCTAATGAGTTTGGTCGTTGTTACTTAAGAAGGTGAAAACAAAGAAACATTGATATGTTTTCGATAATTTGTAAAAGAGGTTCTTAAATTAATCGGTACAACTGTCTCTTGAAATTAATTGGTACAACTGTCTCTGGATGTGAATGCGTATAGTTCATCGTTCGAAATAAAAGGGCATCGTTTAATGATAAAAATGTTCAAGTTCACTCGAAAGATGGATCAAAACTGTTTACCCTACATTAAAAAATATAAACAGCAAATTACATGTGTAATTATTATATCCAAATTATTATTCTAAATGTATTCATTTTTAATATAGATATTTGTTCACTACTGCACTTTTTTTCAAAACGTGCGAAACGAAAATACAATTGCGTACGCATAGCCTCGCGGTAATGTCTACATGTATAAAACATGCATATTGAAATAGATAAATGTTTACCTGACTCACAGCACGAACCAATATATTTGTCCAGACAATCACAGCTACTCAATTCTCTATCGTATGATCCACCATTTAAGCAAAAAGCGTTACAATCTTGATTTTCATGTTCATCATGACAATCTGTGCATCTTTTTGGTCTAATTTCACAGATGCAGCTGTTTCTTGATCTTGACTGCGTGCCGCCGCCACATGTTTTATTACAAGGACTCCAAGAAGTCCATTCTGTTTTCGAAACATATGTCCCTGCCGAATCCATCTGTACTGTGTTGATGCTATTTAACAGCACAAGTACATGACAAAATAGCCAACCTTTAATCGACATTTTCATTGGCTTCATGCACTGAAATTCTAGTCAATGTGAATTAAACATTAAAAACATGCCAAGCAGAATGCAACACCAACTTCACTGTAGCTCATCGATCCAACTTAAATATGTCATATGCGTACACTAATCACTCGATAAATAGGCTCGATCGATCATGTGGTTATGCTATAGAATGTCTATTAACCAATCACACACACATTATAAACAGGACGAATATTTATTTTGAACTACAGCACTCAGATCTCATCAAACACTACCGACTAGCGGATAGAGACTTCTGATACAATGCAGGGCCATTGAAAACTTGTTCAATATTGAACCGCTCCTCTGTTTCTGCAAGATGGCGGCGTTTGAAGGCCGGATTATGTCGGTCAATTTTGGAATCTACTAACTTTGTTATCTTTAAAATCAATCAGCACTTTAAAATATCTTTAGGTATATTTTACAATTACATTGTATATCGATTTTTACAAGGATAGTAGGAGTCATTTGTGTAGTTCAATGAGTTATTGTTGAAATTCATTCTTTGTTTTTATTTTCCCATTTACAGAAAAGTTCATGTTTGACAAACGGTATTTTAATTAAAATTATCATCTAATATGTTATGAAATAAAAGCTCTGATACTGACTATGTGCATTCCAGGCCTAAACAATTCTAGTCTGTGTGCACATAGACTGTTTATAAACATGTTTCTTGTATTTTCAGAGGCAATACATGAAATTATTCACGTTTCTAAATTGGTTCTATTTATAGTTTTCGGTATTGTTCGTACTTCTTCGTTTCACGATTTGATTAAGCGGGAAATTAGCTCGTGCATTGCAAGGTTTCGTGGCGTTATAACGGTGTATAGAGGCATTCTTTGTCACTCGAGGTTGTATTGGTAGCAATGAAAGGTCGTTTGATTATTTCACTATGTCCGATTCAGAAAATGAATTAAAAAAAATAATTGTGAATGAATTAAAGGGCTATTTTGACGACAAATTTAAGGATTTGAAGAGAACCTTCCATGAAGAGTCGGACTGGACTGAGAAGATCGTTCGAAAAAAGGTCAGACTAGATTCTAACATTGTGTTTAAATCGGCTGCTAACAGAAAGCAATTCATAATGAAATTTTAGAATTAATTTAAAGCGCGTCCAAGGCAGTTTCTTTATAACTATGAGTCAATGAAAATATTCTCGGTTTAATAAATACGGTATAATATGATTTTATACATATTATTTAGAAAAGAGATTATGTTAATGGTATAGCGCGAAAAATGTATGGTTTTTGTGTTTGAGATTTAGCGTGATAGCGCACGAGTTTTTTGTTTTGGGGTATATATGATTTGAAAATCTATTTTGTCGCCATTCGAGGTGTGTATTTGACAGGCACACGTTATGGGAAAGGAAAACGAAAGGGTGATAACCCCGCCCGCCCGCCATTAATGAACATATGTATGTCTAAATGATCGGTTACATTACTTTTACGTTTGTAATTTTGCAATAATTAAGTCGATATTAAGTTCATTTTCAGTTCGGTTTTTAGTCCATGTGAGATGGGATCTAAACACGAACCGATTCCTTTAACGAGAAAGTCGATGGATGAATGCTAAAATATGTGCTCTGCAAGGGGCGATATGCCAAGTAAATAAAAGCTCTGATACTGACTATGTGTATTCCAGGCCTAAACAATTCTAGTCTGTGTGCACATAGACTGTTTATAAACATGTTTCTTGTATTTTCAGAGGCAATACATGAAATTATTCACGTTTCTAAATTGGTTCTATTTATAGTTTTCGGTATTGTTCGTACTTATTCGTTTCACGATTTGATTAAGCGGGAAATTAGCTCGTGCATTGCAAGGTTTCGTGGCGTTATAACGGTGTATAGTGGCAGTCTTCACACAACTAAGCACAAAACACAACTCGTTTTGCATTGGGCAAGACAACATTGGGCAAGACTTGCGATCAGTTTAATGACAACATACATACAAGAATAGTGTATACATTTCGTAACATATAACAATCCAGTATTATCATAGAATAATGTCACGTGACAACCATATGCATGAACGAACCGCACATGAACCAGTTTTGTGCGGTGCGTTATGCTTAGACATACGTTCTGAGCTATACTCCGTAACGCACAGAACTGAAAAGTCTTCACACAACTAAGCACAAAACACAACTCGTTTTGCATTGAGCAAGACTTGCGATAGAACAAAAACATTATTATGACCTCTCAAAATTCGAACCGCAAATCAATTATAATTTCAATTGTCTAGTGATAAAAAGCCTTTTTTCTAGAGAATCATCAATGTACCCATCTTTAGCCCTATCAGACTTCCATCGACCATGTCGCTTCAAACATCTCTCAGACACGCCCTCTGCGTTAGCCGCCGCGCTCGCCCTTCAAGAATGTAACCCCAAGTTTGAAAAAGGTGCAACAATTTTTAATTTTGAAACAATGCACTCTTTTGCCCGTGTGTAACTTAATTTCTTATCTTTGGATAACAAAAAACTTCGTTGACCTGACCTACATGCTGGTCTAAATAAATACATTTCGGACTTTGAACACAAAGACGCACTGTCGAAATACCTCTGCAACATTGACATAGGACAAGCAGACGTTTCCCCTTTTGAAATAACGATTTCTCTCCCTTTCCTATAAACATCAGTTTTACTCTTTTTAATGAAAAGCTTAATGTGATCGTCAAAAAATGAAACATCGCAACATCTTAAACTACTGACTTCGTCGAATCGTAGAAAACCTGCGTATGACAATAATATCATGGATACATCTCTGAGAACAATTACATCAATCGACTCTGAAAACATGTCACACAATCGAATTAACGAATCTTTATCAACTATGTCCTTCTTTGTGACGGGTCTAGAATTGACGCGTTTTGCACACTCCAGCATGTTCTTCACTATTTGATTGTCTGTAGGATCTTGTAAATCGTTTATATTGTGATACCACTTAATACCATAGTAAGCTGCAGAAACAACGCTGTCCGATTTTCCGGCGTCAATTAAATTTGATAAATACAT
>VMBQ01000939.1:179214-192882 GCA_007657795.1 Dreissena rostriformis | reverse complement strand
TGACGAGTCAAAGTCGTACACATCAGTGTTAGAATAGGACTTTCTCTCAGCTTTGTTCATCTTCTGACACGATGTCTTTTCTAAACCACTCAAAGAAAATACTCGGACGCAAAGGACAGATGTCAGATGTCCGTGGGCTGGTAGAAGAACGCATTTCTCAACCTGTATAAAGCAATATATAAGCTAGTTTAAATGCTTCCCGAAATAAGCATACACACAGTGTTTGTATTTTTAAGTTTCAATGAATTAAGAATATTTTCTAACTTCCGTAAACTAAACGTTTATACAATGTCATTGTATTAAAACATACCTGCACGGGTGTTTCATTGGGCAGCACATTCTCCCAAACAGACAGTATTTGCCCACCTTCATTATCTCGACGTAAAGACCACTGGTAGAATGCAACGTTGTCGCTCTGTCCGATTATTTCCCATGACGCTTGAACATCAACGCACTCCCCATCATTCTTTAATTTTAACTCAGCTCGTATAAACGAAATATCAGGGGCTTGAAATTCGACTCTAAATGACCTTGAGTTAATCGGACTGAGACATCTTACATTGTTGCACATTTGTACGCTGGCCTTATAGCGTGTGTGTTCTTCAAAATTCATATTATGGAACGTTATATCAAATGAACCCACAAATGGTTGAGATGGTACAAACAAAGTTTCTAGATCCGAGCCGTTAACAGACACGGATTCAAGTAATGAAGCGGAAAATAAAATATTCTCTGTCGCTGCAATATTACGCAAGTTCCAGCTAATATTCAGTTGATTGTTGTTCGGAAGGAGACTCTCATCAGGGCATCTATTTATTCTCAAATGCAAGACATTTCCATTGGATATGTTTAGCTGCACTTGCATAGTAGGATTCTCGGTATACGGTATCAGAAAATAGTAATCACCTTCGGTTTGGACAAGAGCATCACTTGTGTTGATGCTCAGTACATTTTTCCATTCACTGTCTTCGGCGAAGAAAACATATCGCTGCCCAATGAGGAGTGGGTATTGTAGTTTGGTTAACGTACTGTCATTCACAATTGAAACTTCCATACCATTGGAGAAGCAATGTTTGCCAATTTGTATTTCCAGTTGATTTTTTAGATATTGTTCATCATACATTCGGACTCCGTTCGACGAGGATGTTGTGTAACCACCGCTACAGCTTGCCTTTACAAGGAAAAAGTATGTTTTGTTGTTAAGCAGTAAACTTGAATTAAGGCAAATTGTGCTAACATCTGAAATGCTTTGGAACGGAACTACATTTGCTGATGTACGATTTAACCCTAGGCCAACTTCCAAAGAAACATTTTCGTGATGTTTAAATCCCTTCCATCCAGCACACATAACGTATTCAGTAAAATGCACATCAATATCTGTTGCAATGTTCATCATTTCTGGATCCAAATCAAATACAGATCCATGTCCTGGTGGAAATCGTGAAGGCAAAGTAAACAGTTCGGTTTTGATCGATGTAAAGTGACCAGCTTTATTGTATAGATGGACATTGATATAAAACAGTAAGCCATCTCCTGTGTCCTGATTCTGGAGACGAGTGAGAGGGTATTTAAAGCAGCCTCCAGTATGAGGGGGGGCACGGTGTCGAAGACTCTAACCGCCATTCAAGAAGTGGACTGGAAACCATATCGTCATGACCTAAAGTAGAAATTATATGTGTGTGACAGTGCAAATTTCGGGTTCAACCATAAAAATTTATTCCTATATACATATGGTTATAGTTTTAGTTACATTTAAACTTACCAAATTGAAACAAAATTTGATCTATTGGAGCAGTCTGTTCATCGTCATAGAATGTATCTGCTTGCCAGCTAAATTCTATAGTTTCGGCGGTGATAGTAACTCGTGGAATATATTTGTATAGTGGCGGGGTTTGGTCGATCAAGATAGGACCCAACGTTGCGATGTTCAATAATCCTGCTTTATTAACGGTTTTGATGAAGACATAGAACAGTTCATCGGATCCAATTGCTTCATGCCGTTTTCTGAAGTATGTTTTTCTATCGGTAGAAATGTAGTCAACTAAGCTTGGCGCATTTAATTCTGTCGCATCCAGACCAATCCCAACATAAAAATCGTCAATTTGACTCCATGCTTCCTCCACCTCCCAATTGAGATCGATATCATCGTTTGGCATGTAGACAACCGTTTCTTTAGTGTACAATGTCAGGTGTTGACAAAGGAAATCTGAAATATCCTGGTCTTTTCTTCCCGATAAATCAGTCGGAAGATAGTCTCCTATCATGGTTTCCTTTGTTAAATTGCAGATTCTTAAACAAACTGTTGTGTTATACAGCGGGACTTTTTGAAGGTTTGATTCTACCAAATACGGTAGTCCTTTTTGGCAGATAATTGTCTCGGTCCATGCTGCATGCCTGAGTGTTAAGTTACCAATTCGAGCAGCTGAAATATCTCTTGTGATTCCATCCGAGCAAACAGGCTTTGATGACTCCATGGCATGGTTCAGAGCAATAATGGTCACGAACCGTTTTCCTGTAAAGTTTGCAGGGAGACGAACTGATGTCTCAATAAGTTCTCTGTATTCCATAATCTCAGTCACTTCTGTAAAGTTGTATAGTTCATCCGTTGTTAAGCATCTTGCCGCCAGCCCTAACCTGTATAGTTTGATTCCACTTTCATGATCAATAAATCCATGCCAATGCACAACAAATGAATCCTCGCTCGTGTAATCGATGTCCTTGTAATCCAATGGACCTATAATAAAATGTTACACATTACAAGCAAAGTAACCTATACCGGAAATGATTTTAACATATTTTAAAACAGGATAATATGTTTCAAATCATTAAAAATTATGATGATAGAACAGTTTTTTTTATTTATATATAATTAATGTGAAATCATTGCTTTTTATATACGATAACTATACATTTACAAATGGTTGATTATTTATTTTATATAAGCCCGTAAATATAGATTATCAAACATGATTTAAAGGTTGAACTTCGTTCAAGTACTTCACCTTCGTAAATTACTCCTTCTTCCGGCGGTGAATCATCAACAAGTACATCTATACGCTCCTTGGTTGTTAACAATGCACTGTTATTGATTGTTATTATGAAGAAGTAATTCCTATTATGGTTCCCGATATGATTATGCGCATCAACGAGCTTATTCAGTGGGATTGAGTAGTTGAAATATGCACATATCCCTATGTCTGGACAATAGCAATCAACAGTATCAGTTGGACATTTTTCCTGAAAAAAAAAAACAAACGAGAAAAAAGATAACACTATATGTGTTCAAATTAATGTTCAAATAATTAATCAGTATTAATCGTGATACTGTTAACATTTTCCTTACGACACACAACCTTTTTACAAATTATACATGCACGACGTCTAATGGCTCACGTTTTTAGGCTGGACTACACCTATATGACCACTTATTAACACTCTTGAAGTATCGGCGATTCCGAACTCCCACTTAATCATGTGAAGTCCGCTATGCGGGTCTAATGCGTCGAACGTCATCTGCATCTTCGACAAATCGGTGCTGTTGTGAACATATAACATCTCATATCCGTCTTTCTTTAACCAAATGTTGTTTATAAGGGGTGGAGAGCGATCGATATGGACTGTTCTAGATTCATTGACAGTGTTGCCGGCAATATCTACAGGACGAATGTTGAATGTATAGGTCTGTCCATCATACACATTGAAATTTGTACAGAATCTTTGATTCAGAACGTTTGGCACGAGTTGTTCGACCGTTAACGCGCCATTGTTTAGTTTCCAGGATACGTGATATTCTATTATCCCATGCACATTCGGTGTACCACCAACGGGAAGAAGGCCAGTTGTCTGTTCGTATATGCCGTTAATATGAGACTCAGCCTGAATTGGATTCAACAATTGATCAAAATAGAATTTGTTTATGAAATAGTCTGTCCAGTTAAGACAGATATCACTTCGATGATTGTGCCAAGTGAAGTTTGTCTCTGACGATGCTGAATCAAAGTAAATTCGATTGTCTTTCCATGTTTCAATGGAGCTCGTGCTGTCGTACAACATAAATCTGCTAGCTTGGCGAACGTTGTTTGCAAAATCCTTGACCTCTAGAGTTATACAATACAGTCGCGGTGAAAGGGTAGGTAGCTCAATTTCGTGCAAAGTGGAGGAATTTACTATTCTTGAAAAAGTGTTCTTGGTATAATCGACTTTTAAAGATCCTTTAATTGAAGGCACTTCGTTGACCGTTATTTCGTAACTTTCAATGGACGAAGCAGTATAACTTTCCCCTCCATTTGGAACTGGATCTACCCAACCGTTGAATTCAACTGTCGACAGTTTGGATTTTGTAACCCGCTTCTGAATAGTTAATGGTTCTGAAAAGCATGAACTAAATTTGGAACAATGTTCTGGTGGTGCGCTGTCGTATCTGTAACACAATGTTCTTTCTGTTGTAACCTTATTGAAAGGAACCGCTGTCAATGGGGTGTTCGGTGTGACCCGTGTATCCTTGCCTTTCACGTAACCACCCCCAGTTGCTTCAAACTTCAAACACAGTCTGCAGTTTAAACAAAGGTTAGACAGTTGTCAGTACAAAACACTGAAGAAAGACAAAACGATTTCTTAAAAGTTTCGATTGCATGTGTGTATTGAATGGAAATATATATTTTCTACAGCGAGTTATGAACAACTTTCTTGAGGTAAGTTAGAGGTAATTCCAATAATTTTAAGTATAGATTATTATAAATACTTTGAGATTTGTGCGAGCAACTGAAGGTTTCCGAATTATCGATGTTCGAATTAAAGTCGTATTATTTTAGTTTTCTGCATACATAAACTAACAAAAAAAAAACAGCTTACGCTTCCCCATTGTGCAGATTGGACTTCGGTTGGTCGATGGTTATATTGCCAGAGTAATGTTGAGTTTGTCTCACCATGGTGCTGGATGATGTATCAACCAATTGTGTATGTGTGGATTTAACTTGATAGGCACCTTGAAGAAGACAACATCATTTAGACTGTGTTATAAAACCAAATATTGAACAACTTTTGATTTCATTATCAAAAATGCTAGAATATAGATTACATTTTGGTTAATCCAAACACTTACCAGACACAGTTTGGACCTTTACTGTTACTGTTGTATCGCTTATGCCAAAGTTTTCTTCTGCGATGAATGTGGGTCGAGTACGAGCAATGGTTACATTATATTCTGCAGACATATTAAAACCCATACTGATCGGTTGGTAGTTTCCATACATGTCCCCTAGGTTATGGCAAGCCGTTGAAGCGCTTGTGCTCATGGCTCGTGTTTTTTCACCGTTAGGTCCGATCGCCACGGTATCACATGTTAAAATCTCAGGAAGTTGGGTAGGTTGGCAGGTGGTTTCTCCGGCGTCGACCAAACTGTAGTCAACAGTTGCACTCTTTACAAAGCCATCCGCACATTGACAATCCTTGGTAAGTCCTGTTGTGCTGCATGTTCCGGGCCAGCAAAAGTGATTGTTCCAGGCGCACATTCCTAGATGAAGCATGATTACCATTACAATGGTATTGTGATAGTTAAATATAATTATATTTTGCCAATGGTGTGAAAGAACTAAAACCAGAATTAACCAATAATGAAAAAAGAAGACCTTATTTAAACCATGTGTATACACCCACGAGTGTATACATACATATATTTGCAGTTGTGTTGAAGACGTGTTACAAAACATAAAGTGTTATTTTAAGCAGCAAACTCTTAAACATAAACCACAGCCGAATTGTGTAATGCAAGTGTAGCAAGTTGCTATTTAATATTTATTTATACGTGGAATATAATATGGTGGGTTTCTGCCGCAACTAAACATTTTATTTTGCGTTCATAGTATTATTGTATGTTTAATTTACATAAATATAAACATAAAAGATCATGTTAGGATAATGCTGATTTATATAGTTTTCAATAAGAAAAAGGCGGAAAGTGCATGCACTTTATATAGTGACGCAACATTTATTATCCGATTAAGAAAAAGCATAACATCTCTTTGTGGGGGTGTAAGCTAGGGTATAGATACATTGATGATTATCGTTATTCATTCAAATTTATTGTATAGGTTAACCATACGTTAAGTAACATATTTCACATGTATTGCTGAAAGAACTACGTACACCTATTTTGGAAATTATCGTGTTTTGAAATTTCGATTAAGAGCATTATTTAGAACTTTATGCAGCATAACTCATCTTACGTTGACATTCGCTGTTGTAACTCCATATCTTGAATATCGCATTGTTTTCATAGCATTCCTTGCACTCAGTAGTGAAGGCATTTGTACAGCTTTTGTCCTTACACTGAACGATGTCATGGCATTTAACTGAAATAATACCAAAGTAATAAAAATGTGAAAAATACACGTTCCTGCCGAAACGCAATCCTATTAATTGTAGAGTGGTTGCGTGCAGAACACCTGTATGCCGGTGGTTTATGGTGACGTGTCACCAAAGAGAACATAGTTGTCCTAATTGTGATTCTGGCATTCCATTTATCATTAATTCGAATAAAACGCAAGACTGCTACATCTCAGTTTTGTATTTAAAATTGCTAATTTATATTTGCAAACATTATCAAGAAACACGTGTAAATAATATTAGTGCATGTCCAATAAAAACAATAACGCACAACTGCCATTATCAATGTGTTGCCAGTGGCATCCGTTATGGAATGATTAGTTTAAACAATCAATAACACCACGTATGACGCTCTCAGAAATCGCTGGAAAAAGAGCCTATGGATTTTATATTTCAGATTTTGTATTGTTAATGAACTATTTAACTCTGCTTGCTGCAAAACAACCTGTTCCTATAGTGAAACAACCTGTTCCTATAGTGAAAAGCAAATACTCGTTTAGTCACTGTTTGTGTTTATAAGTTTCGCGTGTTTTTTTAATTATTTATTCAATATTTCTGACGAAAGCTTCAACACATAATTTTATAGATACTATTATGCACATGAGCCCGAGAATATAGATTAGTGAAATGGTCCTCATTCAGATTAAAAAATGATTTTTTATGTTTCTTTCAGCGATACATTTTCACATACATTTGGCATATTATGCAAATATATTTTACTTATCAAGTCGAACCGGTCAACTTAAATTTGATGTGTTACCAATCTTACAATACACGCGGTTTCTGGAATGCAGTACAGAACGTTCACACCATCATAATTTGAAATAGGTATGCCAATCATTCCAAGTATGAAATGCAGGACCTTTACAAAGATTGAAATTTGTTCCAGTTGTTCCAACATATTTATTTTTTGCAAATCATTTTACAGCCATTGAGGCTAAATGCAATAGGTCCATGCCTATATGATCCTAATGACTTTAGACTCATTTGTTACTGCCAGCAGTATACTAAATATTTGAGATCGCATTTCAAATCAATACAGCTCTTTCATTGAAAACAGAACAGAACACAATAATTTATTTAAATTGCATAGTTTATCGCCATTAGCACCATAATACAATAATAGCATGCGATTTGGTACGACCAAACTGATCAAACTTTAAGAACCGAACATCGTCGTTCTCACCCAATACAAAGACTGCTGATATCAACTATCAAAAGAGATAAAAGCCGTTCTTTATTCATTGTCTGCATGTATTGAGAACACATTGAAAGATGTTGAAACCACCAAAGGCATTTAACAAAAACATTTAAACTCTTTGTCGCAAAAATCAATAGAATTACCAAATTAACAAACAAATACTAGATAAACAACTATGTTCGAACATATATTATCATCAATGGAAGTCGGTCTTTGTTTCCAGATTGAGATTAACAACCAGTCAGACGATTTAAAACACACGAATAAATACAGTTCCGGCTGTTTTTTAAGTGCTGCAAAATTGTTAACCTAAATTATTCATGAACTGAACAAGGAGTTTATGAAATGAAAAAAAGGTCAATGGAAATTCGAACTTATTATCTCATAACTTAAATATAAAAAAAGAGTTCAAAACATTGTTTTGTAAACGTCCTTTAGAATTAAATTTATATATGTACTTCTTTGCTATACACACACATACGTCTTTTTTATTTCAATATAAAAAATACACGTTTATGCGGAAAAATCCGATCTTTCGATAAAGAAGAAGCACATACAAGATATTGAAATTCGCCTTTCAGAAAATATTTGTTGTGCAGTGCAATACAAACAATCAACTACATAATTCACAATTCACAATCAAACTTTTAATAATTTTGGTCGTTGCTACGAAAGAAGGTGCAAACAAAAAAACATTGATATGTTTTCGATAATTTGTAAAAGAGGTTCTTAAATTAATCGGTACAACTTTCTCTTGAAATTAATCGGTACAACTGTCTCTTGATATGAATGCGTCTAATTCATCATTCGAAATGAAAGGGCATCGTTTAATCATTAACAAAAATGTTCAAGTTCACTCGAAAGATGGATCGCAACTGTTCCCTACATTAAAAAATATAAACAGCAAATAACATTTGTAATTATTATATCCAAATTATTATTCTAAATTTATCTATTTTTAATATAGATATTTTTTCACTACTGCACTTTTTGTTCAAAACGTGCGAAACGAAAATACAATAGCGTACTCATAGCCTCGCGGCAATATCTACATTTATAAAACATGCATATTGAAATAGATAAATGTTTACCTGGCTCACAGCATGAACCAATATATTTGTCCGGACAATCACAGCTTCTCAGTTCCATATCGTATGATCCACCATTTAAGCAAAAAGTGTTACAATCTTGATTTTCATGTTCATCACGACATGCTCTGCGGCAGATATGTGTTGTAGAACCACAGGTGCAGATGTTTCTTGATCTTGACTGCGTACCACCGCCACAACTTTTGTTACATTTACTCCAAGACGTCCATTCTGTTTTTGAATATACATCTGAATCCATCTGTTCTGTGTTTATGCTATTAAACAGCACAAGTACATGAAACAATAACCAAACTTTAATGGACATTTTCATTGGCTTTGGCTTCATGCACTGAAATTCTAGTCAATGTGAATTAAACATGCCAAGCAGTATGCAAGACTTACTTCACTGTAGCTCATCGATCAAACTAAACATGTCATATGTGTTCACTAATCACTCGATAAATAGACTCGATCGATCATGCGGTTATGCTATAGAATGTCTGTTAACCAATCAAAACAGTATAAACAGGAACAATATTTATTTTGAATTAACTGCACTCTGATCTCATCATACAATTCCGACAAGCGGATAGTGACTTCTGATGCAAAATAATCCTTCGCCATTGAAAAGTATTTCAATATTTAACCGCTCAGCTGTTTCTACAACATTTGACAACATGATTATGTCATTCAAGGTTTAAAATCTTCTATTTTGTTATAATTTACTTAAAGCAGCGCGTTGAAACCTCCTGATGTTAATTTTATCGAAGGAATCGATGATTTATTCGTGTATTTTAATGATTTATTGTCGAAATTCATTATTTGTATTCGTTTTCCCAAGCACAGAACATTTTCAGTTTGACTAGCGGTATTTAAATTAAAACTATCATTTGATATTTTATCAAATAAGAGCTGTATTATTGACCGTATGCAATGCAAGACTCAACAATTCTTGACTTTGTTCACATATGCTAAGTAAATGAGGGTATAATAATGAATCAGTGTGGAGAGGAGTAAAAGTGAACTATGTAAACTGTAATTATGTTATTAAAATGTAATTTGAATTATAAGTGATTCGATAAATTAGTATGTATAAAATAAAAGAATAATGTTTTAAATAATGTGTAGTCAGGTTTCAGACACAGTCACAAATTTATAACCATATTGCTCAGAAAAATGGATGATTAGGTACATGCACTATGCATTAGACGAATTGCATACATGCCCCCCCCCCCCAATTCTGCCGCAGTGGGTGAATACAGAGAAGCAACAACTGAGTATTATAAAGTGACATCTAGATATACAGAATTTTTGCTGTCGTTCAAAAATTCGCGGAACATATTAATAATCACAAGCTCGTGCGTTTAACCGGTGTTAGCTAAATATATATGCAATGTTTCAATAACGGCTTGTCTACCTTTAGAAGCAAAGATCCTGCATCTTTCACCTCGTTCGCATGTTAAGAATCTTTCCCGGAGGTTAAAATTATTTGTCGAGATATTATATTATCGATTATTGCATACGAATGTCTAATCGGGAAAATCAACATGACTATAAAAATATAATAATTACGTACACTTTGAAATGCTTCACTCAATATACGTCTTGTGTTTTAAAAACTGTGCTCGGTGAAGCGCTTTACTATCTCGTTGAAATACGACCTTCCACATTGAATAAAATAACTAATGAAATGTTTTAAATATTTTCTCTGTTTTGGTGTCAATACACTATGTACACAAGCAGATATTACAAGAAAAGCAAAATTATATGCTATGAAATCGTAAACAATCGTTCACATGTTCAAAACTGTTGTTGATATTTTATGAGCATAATAGTATGCCATTTAGCAATTATATACGTTTGTAATTCGAGAGAGTAGTAATTAAAAATGTATACAACTATTTCGTATACGCTTAACTGAATTTATAAACCATTGATAAAAACATAATTCACGCCTCTACCAATACATGTTTTCAATTAAAATATACAGTCTAAAATAGATACGGGCATTTAACTTTACATGTTTTTAACATTGAGATGTTTGGTGGTTTAATAAAGCGAACTGTAAGGAAACATAATGTTCCTTTATTGAAGACCTTTTGTATTCGTATTGTAAAAAATAAATATCTGAAAATGACTTTGTCGTGTATTTGCGCAGAGTATGTGTTTCCAACAAGACGGAAAGAGTGGCAACAAGCCTCTCCGCCAAACCAACGTATATATAAGGTTCGTAGATCCAATCTCATGGTACTCAATGGCTGAGAGTGTAAATAAGAAATTAACATATTTGTTGCAATGCTTGAATTTCTAAACTTGTGTCAGGTGTTGCAATACAGGTATCAAAGAATGTGGTGTAAAAGTCGAAGCCTGAGTGAAGGTTGCCGAGGAAAGCGCTGACAATAGCAATGTGATTAACCTTGCATTTGTGAATGAACTCGATGATGAACAAAGCTACGCCTTTGTCGAGAAGACATTTTTATCTGAAGTTGATGACAATGACAAAACATGATGAAATAATTGAAGCGGTCTTTTGTATAATTATACATGAGTGGTATGTTGCGGAAGATAATCCTGGTTAACCCATTTATGCCTAGTGGACTCTCCCATCCTTCTAAATTGGATCAATTTATTTCCAAAATTAGAGATGTCTGGTATATTTATTATATTTTTTAGAATATTTCTCACAGAAATTCCTTTAAGCAAACAGCGTAGACCCAGATGAGACGCCGCATTATGCGGCGTCTCATCTGGGTCTTCGCTGTTTGCCTAGGCCTGTTTTGTAGACGCTATGCATAAACGGGTTAAGATGTTAAAGAAAACACTTAACGGCGACATAGTCTAAACAATTGTTAGTTACAATTACAATCAGACAAAAATAAAATTAATTATAATCTTACACTGATCGCAATAATAAAACTCTCATCAATACATTATTTATTGTTGCTATAAACTTAATAGACAAAGAAATATATGCGATTAGGTAAGAATTATTCCATTTCAACACAACTAAATAATACCATGCCTTTTGCAGAAATCACCCGTGCACGAGATTGAAAGAGCGAACCGAGATTCGGATAAATGTAACAATTAGAAAGCCGGCGTTCTAAAAACTATTTTACATGGTCAAATAATGATATCATAATTCAAAACACGAATGTTCCATTGAATATTATTATAATAAATAGAAATAAAAACAAATAAAAACAAATAATGTATCATGAATAATTGATTCAAATTTAAACTAGTATTCACCATGTCTCTTCAGAACCGTGTAAAGAAGACACGTTAAGCATTGTACGGCTTATCTGCTTATGTTTAAAGCAGTCCATACACGAAACTGGTTACAAGTTAGTGTTTGCGATTAATATCGCAAGAAAAAAAATAATGAAGATTTTTTTTTAAATAAAAGCTTGTTTACAAAACAACGACTCTCGATATGACACTTATCCAGATTGAAAATTTGACTTAATGCAACTTTTAAGAACAATACTCCACAACATAGCTGTTAAGCGTTTTATTTATGTAAAATGCAAGAATTAAATAATTTTCTCTATGGGCATGGCATGCTCTTTATCATTATCTCATAGAAGACAAACTTTGCAATTGCAACACAAGTGTTGCAGGTGTTGCAGGTAAGGTGTTGCTTACCATGGATTGCACGAGGTTGCTCTAAACTGGATCGGTTTGTCGGCAATTTACACGTGGCATGATGGCTCTGAACACCTGTATGTAGTGTTGCTATGTCACTTGTTCATGTGTACGATAAGGCTCGTGTGATATGAAAACTTCGTTCTATTGAAAGCGTGTGTGGGCTTTAAATATGATCGATATATTGATACAACTAGTATGATAAAACTCTTTTGCATGAGGGACATAGGGACCTTTACTAGACAGATAGATTTATTTCAGTATAATTACACAATATGATAAAACATACCTACAAACATGATAAAATAGTAAAACAATAAACATGTATGAGAAATGAAACCATGTCATTAACATTACACCAAGGATTACACAAAAAAAGAGAACTTAATCTCCATTATTTCCATTGTGGTCCTTGGATATTAGTGGTATTGACATAGAGAGGCATGGGATGAATATCACAGATATAAGTTATGAAATACAATCATTGCCATAAAAAGTAGACATAATGTAAACTGTGGGTAAATTACAAACTAAATACATGGATCTAAAAGGATGATTACATGTTAAGAAGATGAGTTTTAACTGACAACTTAAAAGTAGATATACTCGTAATATTCTTTAAAGCAGAAGGTAGTTTGTTCCACAGAACACAAGCGTTAAATGCAAAAGATTTAGCACCAAAACCTTTGACCTTGGGTAAAATATAGCACCCACTTTCACTTGACCTAGTTTTGTATGAATGAAGAGTGTCAAAGGGAACAAAGTTTTCACTCATGTATTCAGGAGCCAAACCATTTTTGATTTTGAAAACATGACAAAGGGTAGCTTGTTCCACTCTTTTTTGAACAGGTAACCAATTCAAAACCTTAAATTGTTCAATACCTATATGTGACATATGACCTAGATTGAGGACAAACCTTATTAATTTATTTTGTGTGACCTGAAGCTTATCTTTCAAAAATTTGGTAATACCATGATACCAAAAGCAACATGCGAAATCGAAATGACATTGGATTAGAGCCATGACCAGAAGTTTCTTAGTGTGGAATGAGAGAAAATCACGTTTTCTATACAGGAACTTTAACCTTGTATTGGCCTTTTTAACAACAGAACTAGCCATGGAATCACCAGATAGAGACTGATCAAGTGTAGCACCAAGATATTTGACTGAAGAAGTTGACTGAATATGAGTACCATTACAACTAACATTGACAGAAGCACCTGACTTTAACCTAGGTTTAGAACCAAATAGAATTGTTTCTGTTTTACCTAAATGAAGAGATAGTTTATTGTCAATTAACCATTGACTGACAGACTGTAATTCATCTGACAGTTCTTTTTCAATGA
>VMBQ01000939.1:4065-170887 GCA_007657795.1 Dreissena rostriformis | reverse complement strand
AGTAGTAGTAGTAGTAGTAGTAGTAGTTGTAGTAGTAGTAATAATAGTAGTAGTAGTAGTAGTAGTAGTAGTAGTAGTAGTAGTAGTAGTAGTGGTAGTAGTAGTAGTAGTAGTAGTAGTAGTAGTAGTAGTAGTAATAGTAGCAGCAGCAGCAGCAGCTGCAGCAGCGGCAGTAGTAGTAGCAGTAGTAGAAGTAGCAGTAGAAGTAGCAGTAGAAGTAGCAGTAGCAGTAGGAGGAGTTGGAGTAGAAGGAGAAGAAGTAGAGTAGTAGTGCATTAAATAACTTTACACAGATTAAGCGGGAAAGTGCACAAGTGCACTTATTGTTTCATGCAACTAGAGTCGTGTCTTAAGTATAACGAGGTAATAAACCTTATGCATAAAAAAACATATAGAAATATATCATGCACCCTTCTGTACAACCGGTTGACAAAGGTATGTGAACGTTTTATAAATCATTGCAAATAAGTTACCACTGTAAAAGTTCAATAGATCTTGAAAGAAACTATGCTCTCATACCGCAGGTGCAGTTACAAACTAATTGTAAATCATTATGCACTTCAAAATTGTAAATATTGTATTTTTTTCAGAGAAGGGATAAGGGTTATTGTTTTCGATAAAGATGGGGTATATGCATCAAATGTGATACGATAAAAACTGTATGGATCTTCAAATGAAACTCCCATAGTAACTATGGATTCAAATTCAAGCTTTGTCTTGTCAAAATAAAATAAAATTACTTTTTAAAAGAAATGATATGTAAACATGTTTGCAGACAATTCACGTGAAATTGGTGTTTCGGTGTTGCAGAAAATCGGATTAACAGCTGAACGTGCTTTCTAAGCATATAATCAGGAAGCGTCACATAATCAAAAGACTGAAAATGTGATAGCAGAATAAATGCAAGGTTGTGCGTGTACTAAATGCGCCACACAAGAATTTGAAAGAAACTACTGTCAATATGACTCAATATGTTAAATTTTAACTACATACAAACTGAACGAAACTGAGGAGTATATTCGATTACTTAGTGTATACGTGTACTTTAACCACAACTTGCTTTTGTCAAGCGGATCATTGACGGGTGTTAAATAGGACAGAGTTGAAAATATATATTACTGTATAAACGAAATGGAAACAAAAGAAGGGGTCACTGAAGATCCTACAAAGGCACAGTTCGACAAGAAGAAGAAAGTGGGCAACTACTTACTCGGGAAGATTGTAGGAGAGGGATCGTTCGCCAAGGTTCGACAGGGACTGCACATAATTGCCAGAGAAAAGGTAAGTTTAAACATGGATTATTTTGCTATATATGTATTTCAATATATGGCATTATATCACCAAACTATGGTTAATTAGTCAATCTAATTTGGTCATAAAATAAGAAACAGTAAGGACTCGGCGAAGCTGACGTTAGGTGGTGCAATGGCTATTCAATGGAGACAATTGATATTTATTGAAAACAAATAATGTTAGAAGCAAAGCGTATGAGTATTGAATTATTATTTTAGAATTAATATTTTGTATACACAATTAAGAGTTCCTATGAAGTACATGTGTTTAATGTATCGTCTTGTGTCTTACACAGCAAAACGGGTTTCAAACAACCTGCGGTTTGAAATCACGCGAATCTGTTTTACCTTAGGTGGCTGTGAAAATAGTCCCGAAGAAGGCGGTAATACTCCGCGAGTATGTGAAGCGCAGCGTAAGGCGGGAAGCTGTACTGCTTCAGAAATTAGATCACCCGAACATCGTCCACCTGTTCGAGATCATGGAGACAGAAAACAGCTACTATCTGGTGCTAGAGTACGCGGACGGAGGGGAATTCATTAAATATCTGTCGGACAGGTGAATACATCATGGCCCTGTATTTCGTAGATTTTGGGAACATTCCGTGTGTTGATTAGTAACCGGAAAATATGTAATAAGTTATATAAGTATTTAAGATTAGAAACCGTTATGTAAATACAGCTGTTTCAGTATATGACGCATTTATTACATACTAGAATATGTCTTAAACATTGTTAACATGTCTTTTAAGACTGATAATTAAGTAATAGGTGGAGTACACTTTGACCGAAATGTGTTAGTAAACACAAAAAAAAACTCACTCTTTCCTGATATAATTCGCTAAAATATGCTTTTTTCAAAGTTTGTATTTATAAATGCACTACATTTTTCTTTATGTTACTCAACAAGACAATTATGTGTTTTCGTCAAAAAAAAAAGCGAAATGTGCTAGTTCTTTAACAAGCATACATGTGAGATAAAGTAATGCTAAATCTCGATATGTTAAATGATGTATATGCGTTTTCGGTCACCGGCATTGTCAATATGTTTACATAATTCATTGTGTTACTGTTGATGTAACGTTCTTTATTGCTACACACAGGC
Organism: Dreissena rostriformis; assembly: GCA_007657795.1. Taxonomy (NCBI): domain Eukaryota; kingdom Metazoa; phylum Mollusca; class Bivalvia; order Myida; family Dreissenidae; genus Dreissena; species Dreissena rostriformis. The sequence goes on along the minus strand of VMBQ01000939.1, from coordinate 168,493 downwards.
AGCGCCTTTCGGAAGATGAGAGCCGGAAGTACATCCGACAGATGGCGTCTGCCGTTGATCACATGCATATGTCCAACATAACACACAGGTTCGCTTAGATTTAAATCCAAAAGTTCAAAAAATACAATAAATGTATGAAATCAAACAATTTGTAAACTTGATATTTGACCAGTAAACGTGCTGAAACCAGTGAACTTATTTGTCTTATACTAAACATATTAGTAAAAGCATTGAGTCCATATTTGTTTTCCGTATGGGACAATATATAGTTGCGCTGTGTCTTTTTGAGATTCTATTTAGTCATCTTTTATTCTGTCTGTCCTGATATCGCGGCATTTTTCTTTCACGTTTTACTAGTTGTTTGTCACCAATCCGTCATATACGGAACTTTTATGCCTAATTTGACCAGGATTTTAAAAAACGCCTCACAAGTACCCTACTCGAAAAGCGCTTATTTTCAAGAACATCAGCTTTATACTTTGTTAATGAGTAAACTAAAAATGTACCCTATGGATTGCAACAACACTTCAGTGTTTTGGTATCCGCGATGTTTGTGTTTATAATGCGTATAACTATTTGCCTTCCTATTCATAATGTACCGACAACGTGATCTACTCAGGGGCGCATCTGATATGTTGTTGAAACATATTGAATGAATAATGATCATAATATTTAAACGATCTTGTTGGATTAAGTGTTCTTCATCTTCAATATGGGCCTCGCTCTGTGAAAAGGTGGTTTAATGCATGTGCGTAAAGTGTCGTCCCAGATAAGCCTGTGTAGTTCGCACAGGCTTATCAGGGACGACACTTTCCGACTTAATTGGATTTTTGCTTAGAAAATACTTTCTTGAAATGAAACATATCATAAAAGCGGAAAGTGTCGTCCCTGATTAGCCTGTGCGGACTTCACAGGTTAATCTGGGACGACACTTTACGCACATGCATTAAACCCCTTTTCACAGAGCATGGCCCACATTAGACATTATTTGTATGCGAGGTCTTATTCAACCATTTCAGAGATCTGAAACTGGAGAATCTGCTGTTAGACAAGGATATGAACATAAAGATCATTGGTAATTAAATAGTGCCTTTATAAAGGTGTCAGTGTACGCTTTCGTTGATAATGAATTTATTTTAATGAATGTAATACGAGTGTTTTTCTGAAGACGTGGAGGAGAAAGACATTGTGGATTTCACATTTAACATTTTTATATAACGGTTATTTATATGATTACCCATACGACGGTTATACATTATTTGCTGTCATAAATTGTGGAGAACACCAAATAGTTGAACTATACTATTATATGAACTGGTTCGAATTCCAAAATTTACATTGTTTATTGGCATACAGCATTCAATAATATTAAGTTAAACTATTGAACACAATTTAAATTATGAGAGATCATTAAGAGAGAAACTATTTTTTCCAGCCGTTAGTCTCAATAAATTAAAAATGTTGTTTCTCATGTGTTTAACATACCTAAAATACATATCGTTTGCGCTCTGTGAATAGGGAGTCTAATGCATGTTAGTAAAGTGTCTTCCCAGATTAGCCTGTGCAGTCCACACAGGCTTAACAGGGATGACACTTTCCGCTTTTATTGTATTTTTCGTTTAAAGGAAGACTCTATTTGACGAAAATCCAGTTTAGGCGGAAAGTGTCGTCCCTGATTAGCCTATGCGGGCTGCACAGGCTAATCTGGGACGACACTTCACGCACATGCATTGAAACTCCTTTTCAAGGAGCGAGGCTCACATAATTACTGATTTTTAGACTTCGGCCAGAGTAACGTGTTTTACGGCGACACTAGTCTGAACACACAGTGCGGATCGCCAATGTACGCAGCTCCTGAAATATTCTGCAGCCGGAAGTACGGACCTGCAGTGGACATCTGGAGCATGTGAGGCCACTTAACCACATAACCGTATTATAATTTGTCAGTTTGTTTTATGACTTCGGGACCCACGACTTAGAACATTCCTAGTTTTGAGAATACATTTGACTTCTAATTCATAAAGCAAATGTAACGCTTTTAATGTACACGTACATGTTTTTTTCATTTGGTGAGGTACAACCTTTGTGGGGTTTGTACCTATTTATTTTTGTAGCGTTATGTCCCTTTTAATAACTAATATTTTCCGTAATAAAGAACGCATTTTTTTTACATATTACTCTATCTATTCATGGTCATATACATGTATATAACTATTATATTTCTGTACAAGTACATTGTTTATGTGCGACCATATCTGTACAGGGGTATATGCCTGTACGCGATGCTGAGCGGTAAGCTGCCCTTCATGCCCGACCCTCCCAACAACCTGACCCTTCTGCACAGCCTGATATTGCGCGGGGTTCGAGTCCCAGACCATGTGTCAGATAGTAAGTAGGACCATGTGTATGGCAGTTAGTATGAATCTCAAACATCAGATGATTGTTAAATTTCAGCCGTTCATCCGTCTTATTTCAGGTACTGAACACTAATTATGGTCGTATTTTACATCAGACAGGGGTTTTAGAATGCTGCTGTTGATGTTGTTGTTGTTCACAACCTAAGGTTTACTTTTATTTACATTTGCTTAAAGTTCACCTTTTAGAACATAAATTATAATTACAAATATGGCTTATCAACAAGGAATTAAGGCAACCTACTGTAGAATTGCTTCGTTAACCAATTAAATTTTACAAAACGCAGGCGGGGTGGGGGGGTGGTTGAAAGTTTTGGGGGTGGACATTTTCTGTAGTAAGGTAAAATTGTTTCGTTTATGATTACCGGAGAACGTCGTGCTTCGATTTTTTACGTATTGCTCGGACATTTATACTACACGTGTCGATATCATTTTGCTGTTTCATTTTTTTTTATTAACACAAACAGGCAGATAAGGTTCCTCATTAGTAAAAACAGGACAATTCTTATTTGACTCATTAATTAAAAATCAATTAATTTGTAAATATATAATATTTCAGCCTGTGCAAACCTGCTAGCACGCATGTTAGCGGTGGATGTCTACCATCGAATTACCATGGACGATCTCTTGTTGCATCCATGGTTGCACGAAAACCACGAAACACCGCTGGTCATTAGACAACCGCCGATAGGGAAGCTCTATCCAACCGTTCCAAAGTCCCCTATTGTGAACTATATGACGACAGTGTTTAATTTCCTCGAGGACGACGTCTTTTATTCCGTAATTGAAAGGAAGATGAACGCCGTCGCCGCGACGTATCATTTACTACAACGGCGCTATAACGCAGGTAGTCACATAGTAGGGTTATCCATGACAATGCCTAGCGCAAATACCTTTCAAACCAGTTTAAATACCGCTGAAAGTGGTAAAACGTGGAATGAAAGGGTTGAATTCCCATTACTGCCTTCGGAAAATGTGGCGAAATATGAAAGTGAAATAACGGGACCAAAGGCTAAGTTAAAAAGTTATATCCAGTTGCTTAAAGACTCAAAATTGAGGAGTGCGCAAAGCCTTCGGTCGGGAACTGGGTTACGACAAAAGGAACTTACTTTGCGTCGATATAAAACCCGTGCTGATATGACCAAATACACTCACACGCGGGAGGAAACGGGCTTTTTGCCGGATTTTATACTAACATACACGCAAGACGAACCAACTCAAATACCAGTCAGGAAACTGGAGAAAAGTTTTGAGTGGGAACAGTCATGTATTGTTTCACTGAAAGAACCGAGTTTTACGAAAGTAAACAACCCTGATAATGCCAAATATCGGACAATTGTTGGCAAGTCTGCAAATCACCAGGAACGCGTTAAAAACACGGACGCCGACGGGCGGATAACGGCGGATCTGTCGCTTCCGGTGCCTCCGACCAGCCCCGTGTCTCCTTTCCAGCCGAAGGAATTAAACGCTTATAACCGCTCCGAGACCGGCACGGACTTTTCAATCGGCGCAAAGAGTCTGACGAGAATGAACATGTTTGAACAAGACTCTAAACCTACTGACAAAGATGCGGACCGAAAGGAGATAAAACCGAAAGACGTGCACGTGCATGTAGTTAAGAAAGACTCTGCAAAGTCGCCCAGATTGAGTGATCCCCATGGCAATGAATCTTGGTCGACGTTTCAGCGCCAGAAAACGCAGCTTGCGAAGACTATAGCGCAGATAGACCGGAGAAGTAATCACGTGGCCTTTCAATACGGACTGCCCATCACCAAACCGAAGACGCTCACCACACGGGAGGCGCGCTCTTACTTCGAGGAATTTGAGCATGCAAAGGTTATCGGACAAGGTATGAACCTATTTTTAATATTTGTGGTGACGTGATTGCACTTTAATATAAGTGTGAGCAGTTCTATTTTACTGCTCATATATTTAACTAGTTTTTTCATAACATACACGTTTTAATCTTTCTAAATAGATAAAAATTTAGATTGTTCGTCGTAGGACGATAATTGTTTTAGCACTCATATATTAAAAATAATGTCAAGTTATTTTTTTGTTTTCAACTCAACTTTTAAGAAAGTATCGGGATGTCTTATAATGTATACCTTTTGATTTTAACTAAATTTGTTTTCAAAAACATACACAATAGGACCCCAGGTTTCTTACTTATTCTGTACACGATTTGCGTCTTTGGACAATGGAGCTTTTATATAATGATGGCACAAGCAGGTATTTTCGGTCTCATTTGATAAACATATCTTTTTCTTCTATAAATACCATTCTTTATCGGTTAACAAAAAAAGAGCTGGATTCAGTATGCTTTAATGTTTAATGGTCATATTAATGCAAACTATATTTTATTGTAATCTGTTCCACATCGGGACTATTTTTTGAGTTGTTGATTGTGCAGCTTACAATACAATTTGTGTTCTTTGTTTTTATAGAAATAATTAGCGAGTATAATGCAAGATTTTTCGTTAAGCAATTTGGATCCCTGCTATTCGCGGACATATTCACATACGTTTGTCTTCAGGTAGAAGACTTCTCGAAAGGACAAGCACTTCCACGAAAATCGAAGACGCTCAAGGAGGAGGTTGGGGTCGGAGGTCGCAAACCGCCGGGCATGCACACCGTGACCTTCCCGACATCCGGTCGCCGCCAGGTGGTGCCGGCGAGATCGCCTTCCGAACGGTTGACGCAAATGGGATTCTACACTTCCCGAGTGTGACGCTGCACGCTGAGCAGACGATCTTTGAGATNTAACCGACATTATTCGAGTCCATATTACCAGTTCGGCTAAATACTGATATTTTAACGCAGAAACTTTTTTCGCATACATGCATATTTATTTTTATTGTTGGTTTGAACATAATGCAGATATTACACGTTAATCTGTATAGAACCTCTTTCTGTGTACATGTATATAAAATGTGTACAATAATTATAGTTTCTATATTTAACACACGTTCCGACCAACTTATCGATGAAAAGCGTTACAAACGTTTTTTGCCGTTCTTTTAATGATAATTTTACATAAATTAACATACATTTCTTACATTTGTCTTAGTCAGATGTTTATATTTTCCTTGTTTGGCTATAATTTATACATTCTTTCTGGAATCGATGACAATTGCTTTTTTTGTTAATGTCATACTGCAACATGTTAGCAATTGCCTTTAAAACCTACAATTTAGCCGTACCAGAATCAGTCTAAACTATACCAACTGTTCTATAAATGGTAAGCTACTATTCTTGTCAGAAAAAAAACCTACCTGGGGACAAACGTGTTGAATACAGTTGATGTCAACAAAGAGAACGTAGTGAATCATAGGTATAAGAATACACAATCTGTTAACATATAAGACGTAAACAACTACATATATTGGGAACAGGGGAGACAAACGCAACTGGTAAAACATATTTATCACGCGCTTATGCTCTGTTCTTCTAATACAATACAATCTCATCTTTGCATTGAATTACTGTGGGCAGCAGTCACGTATTTGCATTTTTTTTCAAAATAAAACAAAAGTATCTATCTACCAAATTGTAAGATCTATAAATAAAAATGCATACGTGTTCGATGATAACAGTGTACAGGGTTCCAATGTCCGTTATTACATAAAATTTAATAAAGACTATGATTTGTGCCAGTTTATGAAATATTACACAAAATATTTCGATTGCAAAAAGTCAGTTGGTGTTTATTGGCGCTGGCTTTTGTCGAATGCAGCAAATCTATTTGTAAAGCGTAAACTTGTCTTCCGGGATTGGAGGCGAACGCGCGATGACACAGCACGCCAGTCGGGCGCCGGAGTTTCCGGTGCTCATACTTTCGGAATCGTTCTTGTTCACCCCGAGGTCATCCTCCTTTGCATGGAGCTTAAAACAACAAACGGGAGGTTTTTACGACTTACAAACAGTAGCAATAAATTACTATAAACATTTACGAATTAGCAGATGTATGGTAGTTCCAAAATTATAACCCGATGCTATATGACCATCCGCTATTGCGTTGTGCGTTGATGAACGTATAGTTATGATCAAACAATTTACAAAGAATTTAGATATATAGCAGACGATATATAAATCGAAGATTGATCACCAATTCAAATGAAAAGACGACGTTCTTAATAAATGCCTTGTATAAGTTATGTTTCGTGTCACCATTAGGTATTGTAATCATCGTATTGGTACATTATAAAAAGATCTGCAATCGCGGCAGTGCACTGATACAAGATAATAAGGGTTGCCAACCTTGTCCCCGTTTAAGGCACACAAGTGTACTTATTCATATACAAAAGCATATCACATACAATTATATTATACCAGTATCTGTTTTATAAAATATAATTTCAAAGGGATTATAATTTTCATAGATTTAAGTCGGGTGCCAAATACAGAAAATATGCATTTACGAATTTTGGCTAACCGGTAGTATAATACAATACTGCACTAAATCTAGAATTCTTGTGTAAACCACGAGACTGCAACAGTATCTAGACATTATGTTTAGGTGATTAAAACGTAATCCATGACCTACCACAATTCCACGTCCTATGATTGACTCTGGTCCAGTCAGTCTTGCCATGTAGTCCACAAGTCTGACGCTTATCCAGTACTTACCACAATTCCCCGTCCTATGATTGACTCTGGCCCAGTCAGTCTTGCCATGTAGTCCACCAGTCTGACGCTTATCCATGACTTACCACAATTCCACGCCCTATGATTGACTCTGGTCCAGTCAGTCTTGCCATGTAGTCCACAAGTCTGACGCTTATCCATTACTTACCACAATTCCACGTCTTATGATTGACTCTGGTCCAGTCAGTCTTGCCATGTAGTCCACCAGTCTGACGCTTATCCAGAACTTACCACAATTCCCCGTCTTATGATTGGCTCTGGCCCAGTCAGTCTTGCCATGTAGTCCACCAGTCTGACGCTTATCCAGAACTTACCACAATTCCACGTCCTATAAATGACTCTGGTCCAGTCAGTTTTGCCATGTAGTCCACAAGTCTGACGCTTATCCATGACTTACCACAATTCCACGTCCTATGATTGACTCTGGTCCAGTCAGTCTTGCCATGTAGTCCACAATTCTCACGCTTATCTTGCCAGTTTTAGGATTTTGACGGACGTTACCAAAGTCGCCGACGTAGCGATCGCTTTAAATAAAAACAATAACTACACATGTTTGTTCTTTATATTAGCCGGATTCTGGGAAAGCTGGGCTTAATGCATATGCGTAATTTTCTTCCCAGATTAGCATGTGCTGTCCGCACAGGCTAATCAGGGAAGACACTTTCATCATTAACTGGATTTTCCTTTAGAATGGACTTCCTATAAATGAAAAAATCTATAAAAGCGGAAAGTGGTGTTCCTGATTAGCATGTGCAGATTGCACAGGCTAATCTGGGACGACACTTTACGCACATGCATTTAGCCCAGTTTTCCCAGAACAAGTCTCATATTATTGTCAGAATGTCCAACTTTATGTTTGAAAACATTAAAAATGTATGACTTTAGTTTAATATTATAAAGCTGACCTTACCCGAAGTTCAACTTTCATTTGAGCTTATAAAAACATCAAAGATTTAAAGCTGATAAAATGGATTAAATCTAGTTTTTCTTACATCAGTACTATAACCTCATACAATAACACATATTTGGCTTTCCTAAAGGTGAAATTTACTTGAAAGTGTTGATTTAACGTTTTGATGGCAATAACATAAATTCTGCCGCCTTTTAGTTGTGTTTAAACCTTTTAATTTTAGATCGATTACATCGAAAGTCTAAGGCTTATTTGAAACGCTATCGAGTCCGTTTCCTGGGACTAGAACCAGTAATTGGTGTCTTTTGCGGATCTAAAAAACGCTCCACCGTGGGGATCGAACCCGTGACCACGGCGACCTTTTTAAACCGGAGATCATGCCAATTAAAAAACACGATACAATACAAATCTACAACCTGATGCTAGAGGTATCACTTTCGGTAAACTTTGATTTCATGACATGGTGACAATTTTCTTCATAACCTTCCGACAAGAGCTTTACGCATATGTAACTAAGAGAAGACAAAACATTTGTAGATATAATAATTATGTGTATGTTGGATTTGCAGACATGCCTTTGTTATGTGCATGGTGCATGTTCCAAATTGCTGTTTATTTCTTTTGAACAACCCAAGAAATAAATCATAATAAACCTGTAAGTTATACATGATGTAAGATCTGACAGTGTATTGAACTCATTCAATTTGCAAGTCTGAAGACATTAAAGGGACCTTTTCATGTTTTGGTAAATTGACAAAATTAAACGATTTAATAATTTGGAGAGCTCTGTTGTTGTCGTTATATTTTTCATACTACGAGGATTGCTTATATAAAGTATAAAAGACATCTCTCACTGTAAGAGCACGGATGGACGAGTGGTCTAAACGATATACTTTTATTCCAGGGGTCAGTGGTTCGAGCCCAGTTGATGGTAACTTTTTTTTTGTTTCTTGAATTTTTTATGTTGTTGTTTTTTTTGTAATGGAGCTTTTAAGATCCAATCTTTACATTTATCAATATTAAGCATTTAATGAAAAACTGTGAAAAGGTCCCTTTTAAATGTTTACTAAAAATGCCACAAGGTACAAAATTAGAACTCATTGGTTGTTTATTTGATTTAAAAGTGATTTTGTTTATTTGCCTTGTCAGCGAGGTTACTTTGAAGTTATTATCACTTTTATCTTATTTTTTTCAAATCATTAATAGAAAAGATAATTTAACTTCATTTTGGGAAAACAGGGCTTTATGCAAATGCATTAATTGTCATCCCAGTTCCAGAGACTCTCTTTAAACGAAAAACACCATAAAATCAGAAAGTGTCGTCCTTGATTAGCTTCTGCGCATTGCACTGGCTAATCAGTGTGCACAAGCTAATCTGGGACACCACTTATTTGACATGCATAAAGCCCCGTTTTCCCTGAAAGCAGCCAATATGTACAGATTTCAATGACAAACTGGCCAATGTCGCCGCACAAGCTGTTAAACACTATTGATTACATACACACACTCACTGTCTGCAGTGTACCAGTAGTGAACTATAAACATGCAGATGCGGTGGTTACCGTTCTTAGCGTAGTTAAGAGCAGACCGACTTGCGAAACACACTCATAACATTAGTTGTTCGCAAGCGAACAACTAAAAAACATTTCTTGGATCAGCAACATGAAGGGAATGCAGCATAAAGACCGGACTCGGGACATTTGATGAAGTCGGCCTTACTTTGGTGCGTCCCACGGACCTCCGTGCTTTGCCCCTCGGGGATTGTAGTGTGGTCCCATGGAATCGCAGCCGTTACTTATGTCTCCGAACTCATGCACGTGTAACCCGTGCTTGTGGTTGCCGTCGTGGAGGGGAACATTGTCAATGTACACCTGGATACTTATGAAATCTGCCTTGCACTCCCCTGGCTAAATTACAGAAACAAAACACAGTAACTTGCATCTTTCCCGATTCTAATTAATTGAATTAATAAACGTAGTTATATTATTATTTTAGCAAATTGTGTATATAATTCCAAACGTTCATCATGTTAATGTAATTGTATATAATATAATATAATCATGTTTGTTGCTTTAAAAAAAACGATCACATATATATTTTTGCGACTTGAGACATATTGATGCAGCATTCCATACCTTAACGTTATAGTGAAAAAATGCAGAGCGTATGAAAATATACACGCACTGAATTAAATTGTATGTAATCACATGTATGAAATAACAAATAGCTAATTACTGAATGTAAAGGGAGGCGGTAAACTACAACGGGCGAGGCATGGTATGGTATTGCGCAAGGGGGGGTTAGAGGGTTATGTTTAGGGTTAGGGTTAGTGTTAGGGGTCGGGTTAGGGTTTGGGTTAGCCTAAACCCAACCCTAACCCTAACCCGACCCCTAACCCTAACCCTTACCCTAACCCTTTTTTTGGGTTATCACCCCTATACCATGCCTCGCCCGTTGTAGTTTTCCGCCTCCCGAATGTAAATCGTTGTGGCATATGTCGTTATTTATATTTTGAAGAAAAATGTGATGTCATTAAGTAAACTACTGTCTAGTTTAAGGTATTCTTATTTTTAACGCTTAAAATAAAGCAAAGTCTGACATAAGTCAATAAATCACATGCTTGTGCGCTGAAACGATTGTCAGAAAATATATTTGATTTTTTAGTGTAATCTTGAACTCGCAGTCATATGTCTTATCTGCGACACATCATGTTACCAAGGTAATAAATTGCGTCACAATAAAGGATTGTCATTTTGTTAATGTTGAGTGCACAGCTTATAAACACTTAAATTTAAAATTGTTTATCGGTGTATCACATTGAATTCATAAAGAGAAGACATTTGCCTATTAAGCATGTCTGACGTGCATACACAATGTTTATGTAAAATACAAGTTGTCAAGAATACTGTCATGATGAAGTTTAATTAATAATCACAATTACCCCACGTTTCTGCATGAAGTAAAGTGTCCCATTGATGTCGCTCGGTTTGTCAGATGACGGCTTTAGGATGCAAACGGCGTATTCTTCTGTAATAGCAGGATGTAGCTTTAATTGTACATAAAGACCTCAGCAAAGTATGTTAACTTATAAATACTTAGATATAATAATTATTATTACAACGTTTAAGTTAGGAAAATATAAGAGTTCATTCATTTTAGGATAAAAACGATATTGGTCTTGTTTTTCTCGACGTTGTCATGTTTACATTTTTAGGTAATAGCACGTTTTGTAGTCATTCAGATGTCACCCTTCTCCTTTCCAATCATAGTAGTTCGAATTTAGGGCATTGACCCTCCCGGTAATCCGCCCTCCGTTTTTTCTTTAGCGTAACCGGACATTCACCCTCCTGGGCGAATGCTCACCCGGAAACTTGCCATCCCAAATTATTATTAACAATAGACAGTGTTTAGGGTATAATAATACTTGATAATTGTATAACATAATGAATTAAACCTTGTTGCATTATTATTTTAACATCAGCTGTAGCTTAAATAAAAGTTTTTTTTTAACATCTTCATATTGCAACAAAATGTGTACATACCTTGTATTGGGCAACCATCAGGCGAAACTTCTGTCACTGACCTAACAAGATGAACAGCGGCACAAAACACGAGAATCAGACGTACATCCATCTTTACCGATGTCATTGTAAATTAAGACAAGACAGTGCACCGAGAACGTTGTTGAAGAATGTGTAGATCATATTGTTTACAGGCGTCAATTATGTATACATATATTTAAACGTAAAGAAGACTGAATTGATGATATGGTTATGTTTTCAACCGCCGTGTATTTACGTGCTTTGTGTTTATTCAAGGTGAGCAAAACAGTTTGTCATACGTACGTGGTTTGATTTAAGGTGTCTGTTAGTTGTAAAGTTTATTGACAACTGACGTATGAATGTGGTTGCATAATTATTTCCTTCTGAAACGATGTTCACTTTTAATGTATGCAATGTGTAACACGATAATTTAAATACATCTCAAGATTGGTAGAGACTGGACATCGTTCTGTCAAATAGTTTGTGTAATATGCTAATAAATACATTTCCGACAACAAAGCAGTTAGATTTGTCTTAAGTATGTTTATTTGTAAGCGAACATGTTCCATGTATATTCATAGGCAGCAAATTTATTTGTAAAGTGTAAACTTGTTGTCAGGGATTGGAGGCGAGCGGGCGATGACGCAACACGCCAGTCTAGCGCCGGCATTTCCTGTGGTCATGCTTCCGGTATCGTTCTTTTTCAGTCCAAGGTCATCCTCCTTTGCATGGAGCTTAACACAGCAAACGAGAGAGTATTAGGACTTTGGCAGAGGTAACTTGAACTAATATGAATATGGACGAAATTACAGATGCATAGCAGACGATGTAAAATTTATCAAATAATAGTAGGTAAAGACTATAAAAAGGAAACTTCGATGTTAATTAAAGGCGCAGATTTATTAATGAATGGCCTCTTCATGGGTTATTCCATTCCTTGTACCTGTCCATCATCTCATCTTCAATTTGACCTGTGAAATGACATCAGGCTAAAAGGACCACCAAATTTGCCACCATTTATATCACGTCAGTTTGCCAATACAAAGGAGTATAATTCCCATTATTCGAGGAGAGTCAAACACAGAAACAAAGCTTTAAAGGACGGTTAGAAATCAGGACATAAAATGAACTCATGCGAACTTCACCAACACTGGAGTTCGTAGGATACGTGCCTGCTCTACAAACAGATAATTCGTTTAATATTTTTTTTAATATAAACCGCATCTAGAACTTACCACAATTCCACGTCCTATGATTGACTCTGGTCCAGTCAGTCGTGCCATGAAGTCCACTAGTCTCCCCCTTACTTTTCCAGTTTTAGGATTTTGATGGACGTTACCAAAGTCTCCAACGTGGCGATCGCTTCATAATAGAAAAAAATACGTCTTTCTTAAACTATCGTATATTGCTTTCAGAATATTAAACTCAATGTGATATTATAAATAATTCAAATGCAAGAGATTAATCGCTTTATATTAAAAAATAAGTCAAAATTCAACTTTCATTGAAATGCGCAATCCCATCACACGTGTAGCTAGCTGATCATTATGCATATATCATAATCTCTTTACAATAAAGCGTTTACTTACAAATGTTGGCTGGTCAATATGTGACAATTGCATGATCGAGTTTATTGGATATTTATTTTAACTTTCCAACAAGAGCTTACATGCGTTTTAGTATGAAAAACGATTTCCTGTTATGTAAGTGTATCTAAACATTTCCAGGTTGAAAGTCAGAACTGTTTACAACCATAACACTATTCTTTTCAATGTACGAATTTGTCGCTAAAATACACTTCATAATTAATGAACACTTCATTTCTTTGACCAAATATATATATGGTAGACGGTGTGATAAAAGGTCGGATGAGGACAGGTAAAGGGATTGTTGATGCATCTGGCCTTACTGTAGGTTCCAGGGTTTGCCATGCGGTGCCCCTCGGGGATTGAAGTGAGGGCCCATGGAGCCGCAGCCGTTACTCGTGTCTCCGAACTCGTGCACGTGCAATCCATGCTTGTCGTTGCCGTCGTCAAGGGGAAGATTGTCAATGTAGACCTGGATACTCAGAAAGTCCTCCTTGCACTCGTCCGGCTGAATTACCAAACATAAGGACATTTCCTCTGTTCTTTAATCTTTTGCATTTACTGTTTTAAATTCTATATGTAGTTATATTATCATGTGTATAATTTATATATGTTATCTACACAGTTCATCATGTCAATTCCAGTGCAAACACATCCTATTTATCAGGCATTCAATTTTTAAAGTACATGCAAATATCGATATGTGGGTGTATTGTATACCTTACATTTATGGTAAGATTTACTGTATAAAGGCAATATTACACAACTGTGTAATGATCCTAACATATATTGGACAACAATCTGGTAACAAAGATTATGAAAATATTATACCATCATATGTACAAATAAATATACATCGTTTGCACACATACTTAGTAAAGAAGGAATACCGAACTGCTGGTTAATGAATGTTAATTTATGTCGGCGTGAAGTACGCGGTTGTTTATACTTTGTAGTAGAGGTTTATTGTGAGTCATTAGTACCTAACATTACATTAATAACCTTTGGCAGAGATTCGTATGGCTTAATGTCATCAATCGTTTGGAGAAAATACATTTGCATTTTGAGTGTGACATTAAATTGTGACGCAGTCATTTTTTAATGTGGAAACATCTGTATAATAGTGATAAAATACCTCACGAATTACCATTCTGAGCATGCCTTGCACATATCCGCTACAGAACTAATAAACCGTTTAAATTTAGAAAATGGCCATGAAGTGTTCCAAAGATTTTATATAAATATGACATATGTCAATTAAGCATGGCAGACGTGCACACAACACGATCATTGGAGTAAATGTCGTAAACAATAGGTCGTTTGGAAATTAAATTTACCACAAGTAACTGCATGAAGTAAATTGTCCCATTGATGTTGCTGGGTTTGTCAGAGGACGGTTGAAGATTGCAAACGGCGTATTCTTCTGTAATTGGAGAAATTTCAATGAAAATTCTAAATAACATCCACGGTGGGGTAGCAATTACTTAAAGTAGTATGAAATTAAGATCTTAATACTGAAACATAATACTGCTTACAACAATCTTTAAATAATTCATGAGCAGAGATTTTGCTATATTTATAAAATTAAGTTCTATTATTATTTTTATTTTGCAATAATTAACGCATAAGTCTTTTTAAATAACATTTCTAGAATACCTTTGAAGTGGAACATAATTTAGCGTTTACGACGCTAGACACAGACAAAAATATAAGCCATTTATGAATTAATTCATTTGTTTAATTAGCATAATAATACACGACCATGCATCTATTACTTATGCATTTTACATAATAAATACAAAGCAAGACATGACATTCGACGGATCTTAATACCTTTAATAATGAGACGTACCGTGCTCCCTAATTGCGATAATATACAGAAACCTCTGTCTTAATTGTTATTTCGTTTTCAGCAGGATGAATTGCTGCGTCACGTGTCACTTCTTTCTTTTTTTCCCATTAAGACACTTATCAAGACAATAACATAGTTAAAACTATTTTTAATTAGGACTTAGGGTCGTGTATTCAAACAGCACTTGCACATCAACCGTTTTGGAATTCGTCATGGAATGGTCTATGATCAAGACATGTCCTCTAGCTTTCTATTCGTTTTATTAACTGACTTACATATTAAATAACGAGGTTTTCATGTATTCATTCACCACAAAAGAATTAAATTATCGCAATTTCTAATAATGCATTAGTTAACGACATATTTATTGTCATTCTACGTTTATTTCGCCGAATACGCATTTTAAAGAGCATCAATTCTAATTTAGGAAAATTACGTTTATTTTACTAAAAAGGGTTCTGTTTGTATTTATATGCATTACTTTTATGTTCGAAAGAGATTGGTGAGAATAAAATGTATTCTCTCGACGTTTGGTGAAGTGAATTATGATCCGTAAGATTCCATAAGTAACAATTTAAAAGTTTAATTTATGAAAATATTTAAGGGTTGGGGCTATTAAAACCTCAAGCGCGCTAACAAAGGTGTCGTCTGTTTAATACATGGGAACATTTTAACCTTTAAAACTGTTTTGCAAATAAAACATATTCAAAGTTTTAGAAAATTGAACATTACATTATGAAAAAAGCGTCATTGTAGGTTACTTGTAAACCTGAGTTTAAGTGCCTTATAAACTATGTTTAGACCATATACGTATTTCAACAAAAATCTGTACATACCTTTGAGTTTGCAACTTCGAATCGAAACGTCTGGTAGATTCTGAGAACTAACTATACAAACAAATGCACACAAAACAAGAGTCAGATACACATCCATCTTTACCGATATGATTGTAAATACAGACCTTCTAGCTCAACGCGAATTTGCACTTGTCAGATTCAAATGTTAACAAGCGTTGAATATGTGCGCATGCGGCCTTAATTAACGGTAATATAATCGTGTCAACCTCGGTTTATTTATTGTTTGTGTGTTTATTTAAGGTGAGCGCGCGCATTTGTCAAATGCGCGTTGTATGAACTTCATAATTGACAGCTTACATATGCGTTCTATTTACTTTCTTACGTCCTGTTATTTTCGCTGGCAATCTATGCGTAACACAATACTATTAACGAATGCTATAAATTAAGACTAGACAACGCGTCTCAAGAAACATGGTATCTAGAAGTGAAAAGAACTGTTTTAAGTTTCTGATGCAAACTATTTCCAACTCTATCAATCTATTTAATTGAAACTTTAAAATACGATGCATGGCATCACCGTGAATCGTAGATGTGCATGATACTATACTTGTGTTTACGACTGATAAAGAACATTCCCGAGTTATTTGCCTTAAGCCAAGATCACAAACCTGTTCTGTGCTATAAGTCACGTTAATGACAAAGCGTAAGAGATCATACCCGGCATCGGTTTTCAGAGTTTAGGCTTTGTGTTACCATATCAGTAATTTTATATGTTGCATTTAACTTAAAGATCCGTAAAAGCTCAAAAGCAAAGAATACTTCGTGAAAAAGTTAACCCATAAAAAATCAGTGTTCTTATAGAAATAGCCAAAATTTCAACGCTAGATTTGATATGGTAAAATTGATTTAACGAGATACAAAATGCTCGTTTTAATGAGTATTGAGCAGTGTTTACAGATCTTACATGCATTTGTTTCTTCAAAGATATGGCAACATTCTTTGCAAGCATAGTCAAACACATAGAATAACGTATTTGAAGCTTCATTAGGCGACGTACTCCGGGCTGTTACTGATCACAATTATCAACTTATGAAAGGGCATTGTGCTCCGGTGGGCTAAAATGTTATGCATATTAAAAATATCTTATCCGATTAATGTTTACACAACAGATGGTAGCTTAACACGTTATGCATGTGTTGATTTAAACAAATCGTGGATAAAGCGTGATATAAATCGAATGTGCGTCTGATTAGAAGCAAACATAGCGTGTATGGAATGATTTTCTTAATAAAGACAACATTTCACAACTGTGTATCAATCCTTACACACATTGGACGACATTCTTTCAACATAGCTCATGACAATATTTAACTAGCATGTGTAACATCGAATTATGTATTGTTTACAAAAAAGTTTGTAACAATAATTTGTGATGTCGGTGTTATAGATTCGTATGGCTAAATTTAATTGAATTTTAATTCGACACAAACTTGTTCTTATTCCATGTATTTGTGTGTTGAGTCCTACATTAACCTCGCAGCCATAATTCTCACATGGAATACATCCTTATGGTTGCGTCCGGATTACGGATTAACTTTCTTGGCATGTCGATTATATTGCTTTCTAATAATTGTAAAATGTAATATCTCAAAAAAATAGACGACTTAGTTACTGTACCAATTCACGCATGTCTTGTTTACAACGCGCAAAAGAAATTACTGACGAAGAATTGATAATTCATCTTAACGTAACAAATAAAAACCTTGCAATATAAATATTTCTATGATGTTTATTAGTTTAACCCATATGTGTTGCTATAATAAATGGGGCTAAGTTCGTTCGTGGACTTAAACGTTTTTAATTAATTGTTGTTTTATTTGGACAGGATCAATTTGAGAGTCACATGTCCCTAATTACAATTTTTCTTTCTGTCCAACATGTTTTTCTTAAGTGTCTTATCGAAATATTAAAAACCTCTTTTAACATTAATTATGAACATTAACTCATCCTTTCCAAACCAAAACATTCCGAAAATGTTTGAATTTTATTAAATTTTATTTTCAAGAAATGCAATCCAATTTTACATTAAGTTAAAACGTTTTTTTTTAAATAGTGCACTGCTGCCCAACGCATCACAACGTTAGTGTGTGTATCGAACCAAACGATTAATTATTACACGCTCGGTAGTGTTGTACCGATTTTTTTCTCGCCGTATTATCGATTGAGCGTTGTCCGTCCGTCCGTTCTTCCTTCCGTCAGCTCGTCCTGAACAACTTTGTAAGCGGAGTCGTATCTCAAAAATTGCTTTGGCCGATTTCATTGTAACTTAGTATGAGTGTATACATGGATACGAGGATGTTGCTCGTAAAATACCGTTGCAATTCATTTGCAAATATCGAAGATATGGTTCTTTTTGACTTGAAAATAAGCACACTGTTGTGTCTTGGAACTGCAGATTTCATTTAGAATTGGTATTAGTGTATATTTGGAAAAGAGGATGATGCACGTCAATAAGCGACGCAAGCAATTTGTGCATAACGGAGTTATGGCCCTTTCTGATTTGATTTTTTTTTAATAGCATATGAGTCACATATTACAGATTAGCAGACACAAATTTTCATTTCCAACGAAATCCGATTGACTTATTAAATATGTCATCCATTATCTATAATAGTATATGAATGAATGGGATAACATGTGGTATCCGCAACTTAAAATATAAGTAAACCAATAATTCTATGACAATAAACATGGTTTGAAATTGCCCTTTAAAAATTAAAGCATGTAATAGTGCAATACTTGTTAAGTTGACCTTGTACTGTTAAAGGTAAATTGTAACAAAATGTTAACAATACTGCAGTGTTTGTAGTTTATTTGATTTACTATTACATCACGCAGATTGCTGTAGACACAGGTTTACAATACAATATTTTGATTTATTTGGATTTAATATTGATGCATTTAAGAGGAAAACGATAAATATTCCTTCATCTTTAAAAACAAAATGCAACAAACATCCTACAGTTCGTAAAGATGTTTTAAGCATCGGTGAATGGTCAACGCAAGCGTCAAAACGATGTTTTTGAATGCGCCTATGGATTGAATGAAGGCCATTAGTTGGCCGATTCAACACATTTTAAGGGCTGGTCTGAAACTCACATGGGGACTAATGCATAGTATAACGAGCTGTCGTGCTTTTATCCCATTTGATAACTCGACGGATGTGTACCATTTTTGTTTAAATTAATTTGCAAACTGTCGACGGCATTATACTTTTTTTTCTAAACTTTTATCTTTTGGTTTACACGGTGCCATTGTTGAACATCAAATCGGCTAGAAACAACTCATTTTGAAAACCTACACATTCAATCCAACACATTTACCAATATTGCATAGTGGCTTTTTCTCAAGCTTATACAGTTGCAACAGCGACTTAAGGATACACCGCCTGAACAGCACGCCAATTGTGCGTCAGACGTGCGACAACCGTAGAAATGTATGCAAATCGCACGATTCACGCACGTAGCACTTGCGACTGCCATAAGTCTGACGCCCGATTTACGCACGTCAAACACATTAGAGGCATACCTTCTATAGTGGGTTTGAAAATCAACAAACGTGCCATTGGCGATAAGTTTGTTGTATACATTTTATAAAGACATGTATATGCTGGTAGTATTTTTATATAAGACAGTACTTTTTGTATTATTAAGACAAGTTGTGTACATATAGCCAGGTACAGTGAATGTCAGAAAAAAAACACAATTTGGTATAATGCTTATAATTGCATACATTATATAAATACAAATCATTTGCCTATCGAAAAGATACAAAATAACACACCAAATCATACAACAAAATGCACATAATTCGGAGATCTAAATTTAACAATTATATAAAGTCATATACATTGGAATATAATAATGTTATTGCAACCAAATACAAAAATATGATTGCCATACTTGAGTCCATGGAGAAATAAAGAAATTACGCGCACATTATTGTGTGAAATATTCTTTTAGGCCATTTAATTTATTTAAATGTATTTTATTTGAAGCAAGTTACCAACTGCCTTTAAAAAACAATAAAATCAAAACGTTACTTTTAACATAAACATTATTTAAGCTGGGGTCAGCCCTTTCGAATACGATGCATTGGGGTATTAAGCTGTTGATTTTGCAAAATGGCGAGGCACGCAAAACCTCACACTAAGAAATTAATCACATATTTCAAGTTTCAATAAACCTCATAGCCATATCATTGCATTCAAATTGCAGGATACGGTAAGTTTGATTGCATTGCAATAAAATTACCCAATAAATTCAGATAAACACGAGATACTTTCTGGGGTAGTAAAAATGAAGAAACTGCCGGTATCCACGTACACCGTTCTTGTAATGCATCTCACGTAGAAAACGTAATGAAAGGTGTAACATGCCCGTTTAAATAGACTGAAATAATACTTTTGTTTATAATGATCGATATAAATAGGAAACGTAATTATATTCTAATTTAAATTATTCATGAGTACTATGATAGGTAGGCCGAAAATGAACAGAATATTTGATTCGACAAAACGAAACAGTGTCTGTGCGTAGTTTTAATTGATTGAAGTCTAAACGTGAATCAATTAAGTTATTTACCCATTTCGTTTCTGCGTGTCGTATTTAATTTATTATACATAATACAGTAGTAATACTAATTATACGTATTGTTGGTATTACTTTACATACCAATATTGAGACATAAAAATAAAAGTTTGATTTGCCTGCTTAGATGAGTGTTTTAGTAAAAAAATGTTGATTTACAAAGTTTTTAGCATATTAAAAAGTATCATTCAGAAATCATATACTGTATCATAAACTATAAATATACTTCTATCTCTGCAATTTATTGTTTTAATATTGCCAGAATGCTTAATTAAACTGATAATACAAACTTTAATAGGACGTTGAAAAGGAAAAAACTAAATCCACGTCATTATTTCAAAGTTAAAAAAAATATTTAAACAACAACAATCAATACAGCATAACAACAATAGTTGTATTAAGGGAGATGATTCAATTTCATTAATTATTTAAAAAAACAGTTTTTTTATATATAGTAAATGTCGTTATTTGTAAAGTTATATGATGATGATTAGTACATGTAATAACTAATTAAACGTTATACATGTGTGACTCATCTTTTACGAAAACGTTCAAGACCACAACATACCTTTAACGATGATTACTAATGCATCGATTAGTTGCTTCGCAAATGATCTGTTTTAAAATATATCATCTATAGTTGTATTGTGGTGCATACAGATATGTAAAACCTCTCATGTATCAGCCTTACACAAAGTATATTCGCAATCTTCTTGATTGGCGAGGTGGTGAAGGCTTTCTTTTAGAACCAATGCTAAATACATATTTGGTTTGTTTACCTCGACTATTTGTCCTATCAACATAGCAATCGCGTATAGTTTATTTTCTTTCTTGTCCTTTGCGCATACTATTGCTCCACTGTCTCCTTCAAGGGCGAATAGTCGGTTTCTTTGACGATCAGCGATGACTATATATGCCCCTTCCGATGTCGGCTTCTTATAATAAGTGACTTTAATAATCCCCAATCCAGGGGCCAATCCAGGACCCCAAATATGCACCGGCATACATTTCCATGACAATAATATCCTGTGTTCAATAAATTCAGCAAACATACTTTCACCGTTTTCTTTTCGAAACGCTGTGTCACAAATCTTCCGACAGCTTTCAAGAACTTCTACATAAAGGATATCCAGCCAGTCTATCTCATGAATATTTTTAATATGACCGATCGCGGTTTTGTTCGTACCAGCCTGTAAAATGAGTTGTGTACCTTTGTGCATATACTCTTTGTGTGGAAGAACGACATGTCGTGACATAAGATCAACTATCTGTTTACTACATTCATGTGTGGACGATAATCGGCCTCCGTCAGTTGAAGTACGACTATAAATTATCTGTTCATCTTTTTGGAAATCTTTAGGTGTTTGTGCAGTGTGTCTTTCCGCGAAACCCCCCCAGTGTGCCTTGAATTCCATGTACTTCTAGTTCATCTCCAGACTGTATAGACAACTGTTTTAATGTGCAGATTATACATCTGAAATGAGACCAATCGAACGCAGTCATTCTGCATTGTATCTCAAATGCTACAGTCTCATAATTTGAATCTGAATCGTCAATGTCGATAAGAATACCACTCCGTTGTTTGGAACATCCAATCACTCCTGGTGTTTGTAGTACAGAGGTAATAATCTGGAAAGAAAACAAACAACAAATTAAGATGGAATAGATTGATTTATGATGCTATTGAGTAGATATGTACACCAAGATATGATGTGTTTTTTTCAATAACACTATAAATGAATCTTAAAAAAACAATAAAGACCGAATTGTTCTCTTTTATGCAAGGCTAATTAAAATGAGTATTTGCCCTCCTTTTATAAGCAAAAATCGGAGCGGGATAATACATAATACAAATAACAAAAAGAACATGTGAGTGTGTAAATTGCGAGCGATGCCACTGTGCATAAATCCAAAGTAGAACATGAATATATGGAAAAACACATGCAATAAAGCTTGCATATAATGGCCTATATCCCTTGGTTGAGTCATAATAGGAAACATGTGGCTGATGTCAAATAGTCATCCAGACAGTCACCATCGACAATCATACTCAAGAAGAGACGAACAAATTATTATCAAAATGTAAAGTATGTTCTGAATTTGTATCGCTTTATTTCTAAACTAAGTCACGAAATTATTGCAATGAACTGTCAACACGTTAATGATAAGTGTAATACATAAGCTTTTGAACTGTACGCAGGCAGTTGACTTTTTAGAAGTGTTTAGAAATTTGAGTATGTATTCGGGCCATTTACCGTACCGATCGACAAGCGTATTCCTTTACTATACTTTTACATTAAATAGTGTACGTCTTTTTTTTATTGGTAGCCGTCATAGGATCAAGGTGGGCAATTTATGGACACGTGTTCTTATAGAAATGTATAGCTGCAAAATACTCATACATGATCTATTGTCGACGGGAACTCAAGTGTGGTCTCTGGGAAATCTGGCCATTCTTCTTTGGGCACATCGCTTCGCTCGTATGCGGCCCGGATACCGTCGTAAATGTCATCCGTTTCATCTAAAACAATATCAGATTTTAACAAATATGAGTATCTTAAAATACTTCCATGAAGAATGAGGTTTTCATCAGATAATGACATGTTTAGATATGTGTGTTTTCTCTTACCTGTTACATCTTCACGCGTTTGTCCGTTCGCCTTTGTTATCAGCTTCTTCAGTATGCTAAAAGCAAATCTTTCCATTAAATTATCAGCTGCATCGTGTATATTTTCCAGTTGTGTATGCGCTAACAAAACATTACGATCAACATCGATGTCATTGCAATGTGTGCGCTCCCCAACAAATAAGACGTAACACACATCCGTGCGCGCTCTCAGACTTTTTTATCCAAGTCATAACCAACTCCTGTAAGTCACTTTCTACAATCATCAGGACAGGCGCATTTGCAGTAAGAAGAATGTTGGCTTTTCCGGTAGAGTTCTTGTTACTGGCGGAAATGTTCAAGTGTCGGACTAACGTTTCAGTTGTATAGACAACAACAGAAATTGCGTCAATCAGTGCCAATTCATGTTCATCTACACGAGCACCATTTAAATTGTTATTACAAATTGTTACGATGCCTTGGACTGTTGCACGACTTAACGCAAACGACGGAAATTCGTCTTCGTACACCTCTGTACAGCATGTTAACGTTGATTGTATGTGGTTATCTGAAAACAGCAATCAAGTAGGCGGTTATCACAAATGTTCATCATATTGAGTTTCAGTTTCATGTGTGTAAGGTGTATTTTAAGGAAATCATTATGTCCCAACAAGAACCAATACATTAATATTTTGAAATACAATAGTGACATATATAGAGCACTTAATACTAACTTGAATCAGCTAAAACTTACATTAATTTTAAAATAAAAACCAATTGTCATTTATATTTTAGCAACTTCTTTCTTTTAAAAAACGATAATTTCAATACTGAATGATATGTAAAAGATGTATTTCGAAATACTCATCACAGTGCGTTGTAGTGGTACAAAATATGTTGAAAAATATCTTTACCTAATATTTGATGGCCTAGAGGAATTTTACGAACAAACGATGCAATTTCTTGATTACGGGCATGTTCGTCTTTGTTAGGAAGTCGCAGGAAACAATCTGGTTCTAATTTAAGAATATTGCTGACATCTTGCATAACCATTGAATCCTGACGACGCAAAACACGTCCAGACTTGGTACTGTTAATTGCTGGATACAATAGTATTTTAGAATAGAAGTTGTGAAGACATGTCGAGAGTATCTCCGATATAACCACATCTGTGTCTTCCTTCGTCAAAGAGTAATAGAAGAGGCAGTAGTAGTAGCAGTAGCAGAAGCAGCAGCAGTAGTAGTAGTAGTAGTAGTAGTAGTAGAAGTAGTAGTAGTAGTAGTAGTAGTAGTAGTAGTAGTAGAAGTAGTAGTAGTAGTAGTAGTTGTTGTTGTTGTTGTTGTTGTTGTGGTAGAAGAAGTAGAAGTAATAGTAGTAGTATTAGTAGTAGTTGTTGTTGTTGAAGTAGTATTAGTTGTAGTAATAGTAGTAGTAGTTGAAGTAGAAGTTGCAGTAATAGTAGTTGTTGTTGTTTTTGTGGTAGTAGTAGTAGTTGAAGTAGTACTAGTAGTATAAATAATATGAGTAGGATAGTGGTGGTACCATTTCGAGCAGTTTCATGCTTATTGTCGGCCGTTTTCCGGCACATTTCTCTAAACTGACTATTTGAAGTAAGCCGTTTAACTTCTTCAAAAGTGTAACCAACGCCTCATCGTCTAGACTAAAATTCATTGACCTCGTGATATCATAAGCCATCTCCTGTATCTGAAACCGAATAAATTGAAACGTTCGAATGAATCGTCTTGCATCAGAATGACATTGTAAAGACATAAGGTATATATTGTTTGAATCTTGAGACTAAGCAGCATGTGATAATTTTCTTGAAAACACAATCAGATGAATCACACACATAGCACAATTTTGTTCCGCATGCGATTTACTTAACAATTACAAAACAAACAAAAAAGGTTTTCTTACAAACCCAGAATATAATTCTTTGCATTTTGAGTCTTGCATTATTTCAGATAACCGGCGTTTGAGGCTACACACACAAACACACAAACGATATCACT
Organism: Dreissena rostriformis; assembly: GCA_007657795.1. NCBI lineage: Eukaryota > Metazoa > Mollusca > Bivalvia > Myida > Dreissenidae > Dreissena > Dreissena rostriformis. The sequence continues at coordinate 143,479 of VMBQ01000939.1, read as the reverse complement.
TGTTAAACAATCCGATTTTATTATAGGAATTATGCGATTTTTATATAACACGTACCTCGCACAATAAGTTAGCAATATCAGCATTGTGCTTTTCTAACACTGAACGAAATGTATTACAGTTGCGTAGTATACCGACAATGTCCACAAATTCTGCTGAACGTACTTCTACTACATTTTGGTACCCAATGGCGTCAATAAAACACTTTCCAATTTCCCAATAGTCAGTACACCACCGTCTTGCATTGGTGTTGTTCCAGTTTGGAGCATTGTTCGTATGGCATTCGGATATGCAATCGCGAATCGAATCACAAACCTGTTTTGGACAAGGTCTGGAAGCGTTGGCTTTATGCACCTTGCATTTTCCGCTCACCGTGGTGCAAAAGCCTTCAGTAGGGCATGGGATGATGTTCTGTGTCGAGCATTCGTTACAAATAGGCAGCTTATTGAGCACACATTTCTTTCCGATATCGGACTGAAGTGCTTGCAGAATTTTTATCACAAACTTACGTAATCCATCTTTTGTAATATTTAGAGCAAGACATGCTTTAAACCAATGCCATATTCCACGAGATTTAAACTCTGTTATTCTATGATCTACGCAAGGTTCCCATTTAAACATGTCCGCAGATTAATGTTTGGACTATTTGCTATACATATTTAAGTGTTTCCATTTTGTAATATACACGAAAAAAGATGCCATATTGTGTTCTCGACTCTTCTGCATTTAAGATCTCAAAAAGTATGAACATGTGTATTGATCTGGAAAAACAGTCTATACGGGCACAGCTTTAATGACACGATATTGATTTTGCTAAAAAGCCATTGAGTTGTTGAATACAGTAATGTGAGGTTGGGTATACTGGTTCAATGTTATCTATTCGATTTAAACTCTGAATAAGTAAACTGTCATAAATCAAGACTTCGAGGGCAATAACGCTGATAAATAATTGACACCTTGCGGTGTGTTATTCATAATATTTTTTATCGATAATGTACGTTCGAACTATTGGGACAATTTCGGTTTGGTCGGTTTATTATATCACGTGCTCCTGATAATTTAACACTTTTGCGTGTACATGTCGTTACTGTCAAACAAATATCAAACATAAGTAAGCGTGGTGTTTACATACCTATACAATACCATTCATAAACACTGTTTTAATATGTGTATATTTCCCAAATAAGTGTGGAATGAATATCTTAATGAGCTAGGATGAAACTCTATCAGTCAACGAAGACAACAACTTAGATTTGTATAATTATAATGTATTAAAATGATTCTAGCCATGCATCAAACCACTTATAATGTCGTTTGCGCAACAGTTGGATCATTCTTCGCTAAGACGTGTGTTACATTAAAAAAAAACAATCTCGAACATAATTGTATTCGAATTCATCTCTTCATTCTACTGTATCTGAATGAAATAATCTTCCCCATTACGTCAAAATTGGTGAGTCGAGGCATTCCTTCATAAGAATAATCAACACATATCGACCTTTTCCAAATCATGAATTTAGGACGGCGAAAAACGCTCTCAAATATAACCCACGCGCCTAATAACAAGATTTAGAGCCTGAAATATACATTTATTTAGAGGCAACATATTTTGATAGAATTTTGCAAATGTATTGATAGTTTCTTAGTTAGATACAACCGCAATTCAATAATAAATAAACAGGAAAAATTAACACAGTCAATTTACCGCATTATAGTGTACGAGTGTCACATGAACCTTAAAACTATTGAAACACACGCGTAAACTTCTCTCAGTAGTTACCTCCCTTTACCACTGCCATCAAGAATACACTCCTTCTACAACTGGGCGCATAATCAGTTAGCAGTTTGTTTTCTTAACAATCACTATTATATTCGAAATGTTCGATTGTGCTACGCTAACAAATTTAGAAAGCTAGAAGTGCTTATGTTATTATAGCTATACTAAATCATCAATGTCGCAATTTGAGAAGTGTTTGCAGCATATTGATTTGTTTGAGTAATACTATCACTTATACTGTAACATAAAGAAATAAAACTATTTATCCACTGTATTACTAGTATTTATCGATACCTGATTAAGATTCAAATGCAAATGATTGTTATTAAATTGATTCAGGTTAATGTCGTTGATGTCTTTTTCGTAAGCGTATGATCTATTCAAATTATTCCTAGCCATTTAACGTAATACAGATATATCGGTATCACATCATTGCATAAAGCATCCAGATTCATGTTAGATTTAATTCATTCTATCAAACATATACACATTACTATGGTGAAGGTGTAGACTTGGAGTTTATTGATCCCAAATGTGTATGTACTAGTTTTTCGCTCATCAAAGCTTTGTTCTGTAATAAGACAGCGTTTTCTTATGAATAGTATGATGTACCATACAAGAGAATATATTCTGCAACTGGTCTCTATACGCATCTTTTGTTTCTACATGAAATATGACACTGGCTGTGTCACAAGCTAGTTTAGTTAAGTGCTTATTGTACTTTGGTTTCAAATGGATGTTGGTTGAAGTACTAATGGTGCATGATCAAATTTTGGCTTGGTCTATCTAAAATTACAACACCGAGGTATACGGGTTGTGCTATGTTGTATAATGGAGATAAATTCAACATCAACACGATCCTTGCAAAAGATTTTTATTACTTGGAATATCGGTTTGGCAGCATACGGTTTTTTCTCAGTATATGTAAGTATTGCATACCCGTAATTTATGCAATTTTGTAAAGTCTCCTTCAAATAAATTTAATTTGTCATAAGCTTGTAGAAATCCTTCTCGAATGCAATCTGGGTTACCTTCTGAAATACGTGTTGAAGTCGATGTCGGATTTAAAATTTGGCTTTTGATAAAACTTAAGCACTCTATGTATGTGTTTGATTCCCATACCAAAATTTAAGTAGAGTTAGAGCGTACCATATTGTTCCACTTTGTCATTTAATGTTAACACTAATGTTCAAGTTTGGGCCGTTTTATGTATAATGTATTATATTGATCACTCATGAGTTATCTTTTCCAATGGTTTTGAGAGTATAGAGACAGATCACATCTGTTAGTAGTTGGTAAACATGCTGGTCATCCAAGAGAAACTTTCAATATTTTACCCTTGAACATGGTTGTCTTAGTTCTTGTTTGTAGAGCCATTTGTAATCCGAATGCGGAAGATATCGATTCATTTTCCGTTCATAATGACTGTTCGCATCCTCATAAAATAAGTATCAGTTATGTTTTGTACAAGCATAGTCATTGAAATATACTTTTAGTTGTTGATTGTAGTAGGTTTAAGACTTTTGATACACAATTCAGCACACCGTGCGCAATTCACGACGCTAAGTCAATAACAGAAAGCATTTCTAAGTTCGTACCACTGATTTTCAAACATGCGCTAAATTATAATCCTGGTTCTCCATAATGGTGATCTGGATTCCAATGGTTAAATGACGGTGTTAAAGTTTGGTTTGTTATCTCAGAATAAAAGAAGCCTATTGTCGGTAAATGTTGTTCTTTTAAAAAACAAAAACATAGATGTATTGGTATTTGACTACACCTGTTGTTAGGAATTAGTTTCGCATGAGCTATGTTTGAGACTTCTTCATTAAACATTTTGAAGCATTAATCACCACTTAACTTTATAATCCCCACTAAATTTTAAAGACTGTATGCCATATATTGTAAACTGTCAATACAATTAATTTTAAAGACCCGAGTGAAAAGGACATATATAATGTCCCATGTTTTTGTCTGTGAATTATGTTTCTCCTGTAAAACGGTTATGGTAACGAACTATTGTTCCATCGTGTTTATCCTTCGCAGCTTAAGTGTTATTACAAATTAAACATTGCGCTTGAGTGTTTCTCGCGAGAAAAAAATCACCGTTTTCACTCTCATATCTGCCAGCAAAGGTCATTGTGGGTTTAGTGTATTTAGGATCATCATACACCACTTTATTGGCAAACAAGCACGGTTATTGTTTCGCCGCATTACTTTCCAATGAATAGTATTGTATAAACGATCAAAATCTGTGTAAATAATGAATTGTTCGCGTCACTTCTTTTGCAAAATCTAAAAAATGTAAAATACTTTGGTAATTCCAATGATTTTGGTGGTCTATTGGTAGAACAGTATATGATTTGATTATCCATTTAATCGTGACACACACATACATCCATGAAGCCAATAGTTACAAAGTGTGGGTGCTGTCTCGGTTTTGTTAAGAAATATATTCAAAGCCTGTATCAAACAATAATGCGTATTGTCAAATTCGTGCAAAAACAATCCATTGGCATGCAACTTGCATCCTTTTGTTTGGTAACTCGCATTGGGAATATTTTTTCATACCCAACTATGCTGATTCAAGTATGAAGGTTTTTCGCGTTCAAATGTTAGAAATAGGCACCAGTGATCGAATATCGTCCATGCTATTTATGTTCATGTTCAAAATAAATGTATTCACAAACGTTTGTTGGTGTACTTCTAGGGTGTACAGCTTGTATCACACTCCACTGAATCAATTTATGGTCTTCATTTTTTATATTTAAAATTGGCACAAGTGTTTTCAGAGTTTAGGTAAAGGAATGTAACTGCTGGCATTAAACGGAGTAAATTCGACAGAGTGGAATTCACCACGGAATACTTTTTCAGAGACCAACCACATTTATTTCGCATCCACTCTTTTAAACCTTTGATAATTTTCCGTAGCGCTTTATTGAGGCCTCGCTGATTAAACGTTTCCTGATTTAACAACACGTTTGTCCTACATCTTCAATAGAGCTCCGCGGTATATCCGTCTTAAGTCAACATCTGTAGATAAGTCTATTCGCACGGTTAAAGACTTAACGGATTGTTGTTATGCTCGTGAAAGAATACATTCACAAATGATTGGAATAGTATTGGCTTAACATTCAAGTAGATCGTTTTGCTCAGATTCTATGTTTCAATGTTGATAATTTCTGCTGTAATTATTTAATGAAATTGAAACTCTGGATCACTGTCTGGAATCATAAGAAGGTATGGATTTTTATCTTGAGTATTTTATTTGTTCCATCAGACTGTGCTAACCATGGCGCATGTAGCAGACGACCGTAACTATTGTCTCTCCATTGGGTAAACAATATTAAATTTATATCGCATGAGTCTCATGCGAAAGTTTGTCTCAGCATTGTCAAGTTATTCTGGAAATTGTCACACACCCATGCGACTGCTAGACATTCCTTTTTAATATTTGCATAGCTGTGTTCAGTTTCATATAAAAAATGAAGGGCAGAGATCTTTAATGACCGCAGTCATCGAAGATGCGGCCCCAATAATTTGAGTCGGAGCCACTCCGCGAGAATAGAATACGTTTTCTGCAGCGGCTGCAATAAATACCAACGACTCAAATCTACACCGTCACACAGCTTTGCATTAGTTTAAACATATTGATTTCAAACAATATACAATGTGTCACACAGAATACTACGCAACAGCTTTGCATTGATCATTAGTATGTTGAATATAAACTGATGGTGTCATGGATACAGACTAGTCCTCCAGACGCGGTATATCGGCTTCAATAAGATTCGATTGTCAAGCTTTTTTTACGTTTAATACGTTGAAACGGTAACTTCATACGTAACACGTGAATCTATATGAACGAATAATTATATGAACTGGAGTATGAAATAAAAGTCTCATAGCATGAATCGAACCGGAGGTTTCTCGAACGCGAAAACTGGATGGACATCATTTCCGCAACGCGACGGTAACTAAGGCTTATAATTTAAAAAACAAACGTTAATGTTTGGTGCCATTGCTCATATTCCAGATTGAGTTTTAAATAAGGTTTGCTGCATTCGGTCATATGTGCAAAATTACATTTTTAAAATATAGGGTTTAAAATATTTAGTTCTAAATATAATTCATTGATACAAACAGTGTTTCTTATATTTTATGAAAATCTTAATTTTTGTTAGATTTGCTTGACAATTCTTAATCAATTTAACATATTGTGGTATTTTGTTCATTATCACTGACGAAAATATGGGGTGGAATATGATTCACGTTACATATATAAATAGAGATGTTGTTAATCCAAAATAAGTTATAGGCCGTGGTATCCAAACAATCAAGTGTTTGGGAATTCTCATTAATAGCTGGGAGGAAAAATAGGGATTCGACAAGACGCGTTCAAATCAACCGTGTTCTGCGGTTGATTATTAAGGAGTAAAATCAGATGTATTAATTTCAACGCCGGTTGATGCTGTTTTTGTTTTCAAAGATCATACTAGTTTATAGGTGCACTAGCCTAGTTAAGATGCTTCAAATACTGAATACAAACATTGCATGGAAGCAGCGCTGACTCTACATGGATGGGGCAAGGACACTGAACAGTTTCCGAGAGAAGCTTATGGAAAATCTTATTTGTTTTGTTCGCCGTGATTTCTCCTGCCAACACAAAATATTGCACGACGATTTTATGCTAAGTGAACTCAGACGCTGTAGTCATCAACGACTCTAAAATCTAACGGCAACAGAACAAATGAAAATAAGTAACCTATTTGGTCAGAACACGTCTTTTGTACACCCGCTTTGGCGTCACAAACACACACGACCATGAAACTTATGGGACTATTTTTAAAATGTGTATACTGTCAAATACCCTGGTCGCCAGTGTAGCGTAATCCTAATCATAGTATGTGCGACACGGCTATGTGCTTGACTGTGTACGACTTAAGGTTTAAAAATACATTTATCCGAAATGTCCATGAATCAGAGGTCGGATTAGACTTCTGCAAAACATCTGCGACACAACTGTTGGATCAACTTAATATGTAGGAACATCTAAGGTAAATCTTCGACAAGGCTGGGAGTTAAAGAGAGTATTTAGAACTTAGATTTGAACCTCTACGAAACAGCTGTGGGATCACATTATTTATAATTAGTAATGATTTTACTCGATAGATGATTAACGTGGGGCATCTGCTAGACGGCTGTGAGGTCCAAATGATATAAAGTTATGAACTTATTATAAGCATATGTGGCTCTCATTAAACATCAATTAAGTAGTTATATATTTGAACATCTACAAAACATCTATGTGGTAGCTGTGCGACACGACTATAAGGTAATACGGAACGGATCGGTGTTTGTAGTTTAATTGTGTTGTACTTTTTTTCATTTTACAGGTAGAAGAGTTTAAATATAACAGAGGGCAAATCATCCGATATCCAAGTTTATGTTTAAAAGGTTTTTACTTGACATTAGGACACATCCCATTGAAATAAAATGTCCATACATTTGTGCTGCACTTGCAGATCAATCTTGTAATTAAACAAAATTGTTGTACTCGAAACAACACGCATGTATTTTATGTTAAATATTTAATAATATTGTACGTTCATAGTTATATGTAATACATACAACTAACGGCCCTGACCGTGCATACTCAATTGAAAAATAATAAAACTTGACCTAATGTGCGTTTGCATCTGTTTTAATTTGATGTTTTAATTAAGACATGACATTGTGTTAAGAATTCTACATAGAAGACCTTTCGAATGACTTGACAAGCTTATGAAGATAAGAAGTGCATTTTTGCCTTAAAAGCATGGCACTTGTGCTTATTATAAGGTAAACAAGGACATTATTTGTAACAACTTTACTTTGATGAAATTGTTTAAATTTTAACACGCTTCCTCATATCGAATATTTCATATTTTGACCTAAATACAACTTGTTTACTAGACATTTTTGGCCCCTTTTTTGATTGCTATTTATTCTGAATTTTACCATGTTAATTTTTATTGGGATATTAAAACTACGAATAGAAAGTTAAAAAAAATATCACCTAGAAAAAAAAACAGGATATTTACCTCACTATTTTTATCGGGATTTTAATTAAAAGTTCAACCTGCAAATGTACATATATTTTGTCAGGACGCTTTAACACGCCAGAATTAACAAAGCATTGAAACGTTCAATATAACTGTGGGCCTTTATCAGCCTTTGAGTATATGAAAAAACGTTGTCCTCTCCTTGGTGGTGTAATAAAGCATACAATTTAAAAGCTTTAATCATTCAAACATGTAATATTATTATTTTATTATTATTATTATTTTAGTATTATTATCATCTGCATTGGTTTCATTATTACTAGCAGCAGAAGAAGAAGTGGTAGTAGTAGAAGTAGTTGTAGCGCTGTTGTTTTTAAGGAAAGCAATAGTAGTAGTAGTTGATTTTGTATGGGCATTGTCGTGATGCTGTTGTTTAAATAGTAGTCAAGGATTCCACATTATACTTCTGGATACAAAAAGCTGTTGAGTAAATTTATGACATTTTATTTGTTAATGATATCTTTTAACCCATGCAATCCTCACAGTTATGGTGTGCTTTATAAACTTTTTTTTAAATATAAATATAAACCGAATTGGTCCTGAAATTCTAAGGTTATGTACTGAGTGGATTTTTTTTAATTTCCAGTGAACATGCTGACAGCCATTTTCTTGTTCTCTATTCTAACGGTGGGTTGGACACAAATGCGGGAACCAAGTGGTAAGAAATCCATATTTAAGGACATCGTGCACTCAATGTTATACCCGTCAATAAGGACATCGTGCACTAAATGTTATTCCAATCAAGCACAATCGAAATATCCTTTTGTGGATAATGTGAGGATGAGCAAGGCAGCACTCAAAAAAGTAATGTTCGTAATGTTCTATTGGAAAACACTCTCCATGCATTGTTGTAAAAGGATGGTATAATTAACCGGTTTATATTAGTTAATTTAACTCCCAATTTCATTTGCATTTTTCTTCCAGTACATTGCTATATATTTCACATAGGATATTCCAGTTATGTTTATTATTCATATTATCAAGCCGAATGCCCACGAGTCTTTGCGTCAAGCTTGCGATTTACATTTTTTTTTATTAGTTGTGTAGTCCCACATTCTATTATACTTGATGTTAAATCGATATACAGACAGATATTTTCCTTTATAATTTTATGATGCCAGTATGTACCTTAGCGTGCATTCTGTAAAACCTAACATAAAACAGCGCAGAATCCACTGATTGTATTTAAATGTTTACTTCTAATTTATTGCATAAGTCTCATCAAAATATGAGTGTTTTTACGAACGACTTTTCCTCGTCGCATCTTATCGAACTAATACATTCTTAACACATGAATATTGTCAATTATAAGATCAAGAAGGCATTTACAATATTTAATGTTCTGTGTCAAATACATGTAAATCATTTTGCGTCATTTCCGATCAATGCATATATACTGGTACATTTATTTTTTGTTTTTCTTTGATAAGTTCTTAGGACGACCCTCGATTCTTTTCCTCTAATGAACACATGAAAAACAATTATTATTAAAGGGCTATTTGTGATTTTTTGCAGAACTATACGTAGATATTATTTCAGTTCACTACGCCGTGTGCACAGCTATACCTGGCTATTATTTCAGTTCACTACGCCGTGTGCACAACTATACCTAGCTATTACTTCAGTTCAATACGCCGTGTGCACAATTATACCTAGCTATTAGTTTAGTTCACTACGCCCTGTGCACAGCTATACCTGGTTATTATTTCAATTCACTACGCCGTGTGAACAACTATACCAGGCTATTATTTCAGTTCACTACGCATTGTGCACAACTATACCTGGCTATTATTTCAGCTCACTACGCCGTGTGCACAACTATACCTGGCTATTATTTCAGCTCACTACGCCGTGTGCACAACTATACATAGCAATTACTTTAGTTCACTACGCCGCGTGCACAACTATACCTGGCTATTACTTCAGTTCATTACGCCGTGTGCACAGCTATACCTAGCTATTACTTCCGTTCACTACGCCGTGTGCACAACTATACCTGGCTATTATTTCAGTTCACTACGCCGTGTGCACAACTATACCTGGCTATTATTTCAGTTCACTACGCCGTGTGCACAACTATACCTAGCTAGTATATCAGTTCACTACGCCGTGTGCACAAGTATACCTAGCTATAATTTCAGCTCACTACGCCGTGTGCACAACTATACCTAGCTAGTATTTCAGTTCAATACGCCGTGTGCACAACTATACCTAGCTAGTATTTCATTTCACTACGCCGTGTGCACAATTATACCAAGCTTTTATTTCAGTTCACTACGCCGTTTGTAACTTACGACCGTCGTCTGTCCTACCAAGTAACATCAGTGGCACCATTTACCTCAGGCAGACCCGCGGGGTAAGACTTAATATTAAGTTACCATATTATACTTTAGTTTAAACGTGTTTATTTCAAACAAGAATGCATTTACACATGAGAAATACAACATTTGTATGCAAACATGCTTGATTTGGATAAAAACGGAAGATTTCGTCTTATATAGTTCCTCACAATAAAGGTTATATTAAGTTGCATGTTTTCAAGCGAACATAATTGGTTACCTTATAATTATAATAACAATCAGATTAGTGCGATAAGAGGAGAAACAGAAGTATTAGAGAAAGGCCGAATAGAAGAAATGCTTAAGAAAGATAATATTACATATTAAACTTTATCAATAAAAAAATGGTTTGTTATAAATTGCCTCTATTGCTAATTACACTGACTAATAGTTCGTAATTGCCTAGTTATTGCAGCTATATCTTATCACATTTTTATTTTAATGTGAACAACTTAACTTCTGTTTGGCTAACAACAAAGAACTATTGTAATACGTATGGAAAATGACCAAGTGAGTTATCCCGGAATGTGTTGCATTTTGTAAAACAACTACTAATCAGGTAGAACCAACACAGCTAGCCCAATATCAATCATTTTACAATCGCACACACCATCAATCGTTATTATTTGAACAAATATTCCATTGCAATAGATCCGCGATGCTAATATATAAGTAATTTGTCCCAATATCTAGCGAATTCCGAGATAGTTCAATTGCAAAAACAATGGGAAACAACATAAACACCCACAACAATCACAATCACAAAATAATAAATTTGGGCCATTTAAATGATACTTCCAATGCAGAGAATTGAATGCTTAACAGCTAAATCTGCCGCACACGAATGAAGTCTATTGTAAAGATATTTTTTGTTTTGCCCCACCAACTCATTTGTGTAAGATAATTGTCATTGAAACATCTCTATGGTCATCATCCTTTACCACTGATTAAAGTATGGCAAATTTCAGTGACGCGCATAAATTGTTGAATTTGTACTCGTAGACCGATATGACCAACAAGCTTTTCCGGTAAAAGTGTGAGCATGTTAGCGTCACATATACAAAAAATAAATACAATTATTTTTTTTGTGTTTGGTAATTTAGGCCCGCAAGCGCAGGGATAACTTTATGCAAGTCCAAGTTAACGTCGACAATGTTTCACTCACCGATAGCACAAACAAGTACGGTTTTCACGTGCACGAGTTCGGAGACACGAGTGCTGGATGTCCCTCCATGGGACTTCATTACAATCCCAGAGGCACGCTGCACGGAGATATTGTGAATCGCTCGGAGTATGTCTTTACTAAACGTGCATTTGTGTAAGGTATTAGTAACGTTTGTTAAGCAGCAAGTTTGCGTAAATATCACAGTTCATGTTTGTATGTACGTATGCATATGTACGTATGCATATGGCACTTTATTTGTGGCTGCACGAACTAGCTGCTTTACAGACTCCAAGTTAAGAAATTATGTACGCACTGTCAACTGTCAGTTTATATATGTTCACATAATACATGAAACAAAAACTTAAGGTCGCCGTGGCTAAGTGGATATGGTGTCCGCCTATCGATCGGGAGGTCACGGGTTCGAGCCCCACTGGCAGCGTTCCTTCGATATCCCCCAAAGACACCAAGTACTGGTTCTTGTCCCAGGAAACGGACTCGAGAGATATTCTATATGCGTGTATTGGCTCTTCAAGGTTGCGACATTGCAGACAAGCTTATGAGTTATAATCAATGAAATGGGAACATTGGAGTAAACCACAAATAAGTCGATAGATAGAACAGATAAAAGATCATATTATAGATAACGATAATAATGGCATATTATTAAACTGGTTTGAACACCCAATGGAGGGACCAAACATGTATTTCACCATGCATTTACAAATGTACCGCAATGCATGTGATATTAACAATTTTACTATTATAGTTCAGATACAAATGCTCAATATGAAAAACAAGTAATCTAATGTTTTTTGTACCAATTAAATACATACAATCAAATACTGTATAAATATATGCTATCTTTGTTGTTATATTGATTACAACTTTTTAAGCGCTCGCCACGTCGGAGATTGGGGAAATCTCCAGCAGGATCCTGTATCTGGACAAATAAGAGTCTATTTCGTTGACTATCTGACACGCCTTGAAGGACCGGAGTCAATCATAGGACGTGGACTTGTGGTAGGTTTTCCGTGATCCTAACAAAATAACTGCAAATAGTCAATGACTGTATATAATTTCCCGTTGAAGTTGCTGTAGAAACAAACTTCTTACAACAAAAGGATGATCAATATTTTACAAAGTTGTTCATGTCTTTAACATGGCTGATTATTGTGATAAATTGGTAATCATGATAGTTTAGAATATGTAAATCATAATCACGTTCGGAACATGGTTTGAATATTGAATGTAGGACATTAGTCCGCCCGTGAAAATATGCCCTACCGTCCAATTATAGTCACGCTAATATATGCCCACAATGGTGGCGTATGAAAGACCATTTGCTTCTGTGTATGCAAGGACGTGACACATTATTCATTTTACTGTTGTCTTTAAGGAAACCTTTCTGTCACAAAATATTCAAATCTACCTGTTTTTAAGCTGCATGCTGGTATGGACGACCTGGGAGTGAACAAGACCGATTCTGGAAGTACAAGCACCGGAAATTCCGGGGCAAGGCTGGCCTGCTGCGTCATAGCTCGTTCCGCTTCTATCCCAGACGACAAGTTTATGCCATAAAAGAAAGGCACATCTCCAAACGCATATCACAGATATAACTTTCGATATTCTTCGGTGTTGCAAACGGAACAACTATGTTAAAAGGACTTGTTCACATTTTAACAAAATAAAAATGTTCATTAAACAAATTCTCAAAGATTAAAAACTTCCAATCAAGCCTAGTGGTAGCGTGATATTTGTTTTCTAATTATTTAAAATTATTCTAAATATTGCAGTTTTTGTAGTATATTCATTTAATGACATTAGCGACGCGCGTCTGTGATCGTTCAAATGCGATCATATTGTTTGATCATTGAATCTGTATAGTTGGTGTTCTGTTATAAAAGTAGTGTGTAAGAACAAGAATTTACCGGTATCAAAAATTGATATGACATTCCTGAATATATTATCACAAAGCAAAACAATATTCAAACACTAAAAATCTGACAAGTGCGGAGAAATGGTCTTTCAATAACAAAATGCTTTGATACACGCCAATAAATATAAAAACAATTTCAAGAAATGTGTTCGTGCGGACGAGAAGTGCTTAAGACAAACGTATTTGGAAAAAAAAACGATTAAAATATGTATTGAATCACAATGCCAAATTAAATGTTACGTAAATTCTAAGGTCATGCGCATCCCATATGTTTGGTGGAACTAGAAACGATAATGACTTATATACTGATTTCCTCGACTAAACAAAAAGCGCATTATTTGTCCTGTTAAAAAAGTACTGGAAATTATAAATGTGTATTAAAAGCCGAAATACTAGAAAACAAGAATAAAAAAGAGCATCGTGTAGCTGATTCTATTACGATTATTCAATACAATCTTGAATTGCCATAAACCTGTGCCGATGGAATGAATGTTCCAATATTAAGAGGAGGAACTTATAAAGCAAAGTATTATTACTGGACCACTCTAAATTATCTTATTGAAGGTTTATTCGAAAAATATTGATAACATTGACTAATAAAGTGGACAGACAACCATGATCTTTTAATAGTTAACCAGATATTTTTCAAGAATTAAAGCATTAATCGATTGGTTATTAAGTATTCACGCTATGATTACTAAAACATCCTCGCAGAAGCAAAGCTAAACGCATTATTAAACACAAAAACAACTCGAATACATTTATTCTGCTCGGATTTGCTAAACACAGTAAACAGAACACGTGAATAGTCTAATAGCAAAGTATCAGAAGCTATTTTGACTTTCAAAAGGATTTTCAAATAATCATACGACCTGGTACAGTTTCACAGAATGGTAAGAGTCGCAACTCTTCCTGTATATAGCATGTATTGGAATGCATTAACATAATTTTCTAAAAAAAGGTATCATAACATTGCGTCATTGTCAGTTCACATTGTCATGATTGTTATTTTCAAGTATCCAACAACTCTCACCAAACTCTGGATATATAGATCTTCGTCTCTGAATTTGAATCACGCATTTACTTACACTTGAGTACGTTGGTGTTTAAAGCGGATTCCATTCAGTCGTATAACGAATACCTTACTATAAGTTTATGGAAACATCGCAATTTTTCAGTCATATTAAAAAAAATAGTTATGCATGACGATCTGTTCATAAACTAAATATATATTTGTTTGCATGACACGGATACCACCCAGTTTGTCTGAACACTCCACCTTATATGTCGAACACGCATAAATAAAAGGCCACCGGAAACTTTTCGAATCGTCAGAAACTAAATTACCCTTTTCCTTTCAGATTTACCGCTATGAGATAAGTATGCGATAAAATGCTCGTTTTTGATCAACAATTGATTATTTTGGTTTACAAAATGCGTTTTTCTTCGTTATGAAATGTTTGTGTAAACTACACAATAACAAATTGTGATGATACATATGCAAAGAAATGTTAATTACAAAAACAGTTATGCTTTCCGAGTTACACAATACTACACAAATATGGGCCTAACAATACGTATGTCAATCACATACACGCACATATATATGTAGGAATGTCAATCGCAAACATACACAACCATACACACATATATATAGAAATGGATATTGTAACATCAAAATATAGTCAGTATTTGGTGATTTCGGGAATTCGTTGTTTTTTATATCAGAAAATTATTTTGATGTCACAAATCCATTTTTAAAGATAAGAAAATAACACCGATTTCTTGATTTGAAAAAATCATTACTTGATATGAAGACATGTAAAAAGTGCCCCACACGAGTAAGTTCTTTTTTTTTAAGCGAATTGCATATGTCGTTTACGTTACAAAACCACATTTAAGTTTACATCAACGTGATCAAGAGCGACAACTGTTTTAATCTCTGATCCGGGACAGCGGATTCTTCCCTCGCTTTAGTTTGATTGTGAGACACGACGACAGGTACACATGTTATTAAAATAACAATATTTATTGTGTTTGTTTGTTTTGTTTTCAGGAATGTGACATTACCATATTGCTCACGTTTACCAAGTTTTTATGATTTACATTTGATCTTTACTCGATATGACTTACTTAAATTTACAACACTCCGAACATGTCCGATTTTACCAATGAGCTCGACAGCAGTGGTCTGCTGAGCCTAAGGACGTCATCGTAATTATGATGATTTGCGTAAATATAGACAATTTCTAAATTTGTCGCCATTCTTTTTGGTCATATTACACACATAATAATGGTTGTTTTTATATTTTAACTTGATTATTTGTTATTGATTTTGTTTTAATTACCCGAAATTGAACATAGTAAAGTGAAATATACGTTTGTTTGTGTATCTTTTTATATATAAACATGGACACTTCGTTTGTTTTCCATGTTACTTTCATATCAATCAAATTTGAACATAATTTAAGTGTAGTGCGTGATTGGCATAGTCTGCATAAGTTTCCATCAATACAAATGTAAAGAAATATAAATGTTCAAATCATGGAATGAGCGTACCCATTTCCTAATTATGTGTAACGTGTTTCGATACATGATAACATTTGTGTAAATTGTAAATGTAATATTATCTATGTCGGCGTACATGTCCGTGAAATACTGTATCCACGCAAGTAAACTTTGCACGGTTTATCATGGTTGTTGATGTAGATACCAGCTGATAAAAGGCGCATATTAAGTGATAATGTAATTGTGGATTGTTTTATTACGCATTATCGTTTAACATTTCAACTTTTCGACGAACACTGTGAGCTGTATTTTAAGTATTGTAGAATAATTCGTTGATACAAAATAAGGTTAATATCTGTTTTATTGTTTCTCAGAAATAATAATGTTTTGCTTATTTACAAACACACCGCTTATAAATTGTATTATATGCGAGTAATGTTTAAATATACGTATTAATTTTAGATACCATTGAGATAACTGCAACAAAGGCTTAAAGGAAGTATACACCACTCTCCGATTCATGATTCATGTGTTTTGTGCAAATTTCTACATTGTTCATAATATATTTCTTTTACTTTGCGCACGCAGGTGACGTCGTTTTTACCAATTTAAAATAAGACCAGGAATATCATTAAAACCTTTTTCTCTGAACACATTTCTTGTTTAAAATGCAAAATGTGTTACCCGTATAATGCTCACAAGAAATCAATGTGTTTTCTATTTTGAAGGATGTTGGATAGCTTATGACCTGTTTTTGAACCAGTCCAAGCTCTACTGTGTAATGTGGTCGGTGGAGTGTTCACAACGTCGCACGAATAACATACGGTTGAGATGAGAACAGTGTTGTCCAAGTATCATTACATGTATTTGAAATAAGTATTATCTTTTGTATACGGTATCTCAGAATACAAGTTACCCATTTTTAATATATACTAGTACTCGTGATTTATTCAAGTTTTAAACGACTATTGCTTTCGATTAGAGCTACATGGAATATTTACATTTCGCATTAAGTAGATGTGATAAAAATGTTCATCGAGTTTCTTCATATTTCTTTTCATCTGATTTCAGATCACTCTCGATTTATTATAAAATGGATACCAATTATATATGCTACGACTAAAATAGTATCAATTTTACTACCAATAGTTTTTTTTAGTATATTTATACTAAATTTCTTAAAGTTTGTAGTAATAAATAAAAGAAAACATACGTAAAAGCATTGTATGAGTCTTATGTTTTAAATTACATTTAACGTATTGCGCGCTGTACAGAAGGGAGTGAGCACAAATGTTTGAACGCGCGCGTGTGGGTGTGGATTCATTTCATGATTGCTCAACGTTATTCAATAAACAGAGTCATTTATGCACACACTATTGATGATACATTTTAACAATATTATAGTCGTATAACCGTTTATGTGATAAAGTCTCCACAAAGATCACCTATCAATAGTTACATGTTGCATAGGTGGTTGTCAAAAGGGTAAACTGTTAAGTGTGTGTATTAAAGATTTATTTGCAGGTCCACCAGAGTCTTCACGACAACAAGAATGTACAGACCTGCCCCTGAGACCTTTCAGGGGAAAAAGATTAATTTTGAGCCAAAGTAGGTCAAATTTACCCCGGCTTCCCGGGTATTCGCCAGAGATATAATTTAGATCCAAATAGACCAGTGCATGGTGGCAAATGAGACCTTAATGTACACTGGTAAAAAAAAATAAAAAAAAATGACAATTTCAAGACAATTCATGTCTGAACGCAGCTCCGCCAAGGGAGTGCAGCTCAAGGCTCTGCCCTTATGGCCACTCTCGTCGTCACCGGCTGTCATCTTTATCCCGAGACGGTTTCCCCAGAGCGTTGAGCGCACTGGGTACCGCCGCCCCGGGTCCCCTCTCTAAATCCACCCCTCGATGTCCTGAATTTCTCCAGGTCCGCCCCGTCCGTCTTCTACTCTGGTAAACCCGCTGTCCCGCTGTCCCCTTCCCGCTACAGGCGAGTATGGTGGTGACCAGCTCTTCCATACATCTTATGTTAAGTCATTTATGGATACATATTGTATTAGTAAGCTAAATCAATGTTGTCTTTGCTTATACATAAATAGATATGACTGCAAAGCTTCTTATTTCTAAACTATTATTACGTACTTCAAAAGCTGAATGTTGTTTTTGAAACTTGAATTGTATAAAGTAATTTAAAAAAAAATATTAGATGGCGTCATCGACCAAGAAGAGTGGTGAGGTTGTCGAACATAATCGAGAACAAAGCAAGTGTATGTATTTAATTAAACAAATAATCCGCAGATTAAAGCGGTTTAATAGTTTATTTGAATGTAGATTTGTACACATGATATATGCATATATAAATAAATGTTGATCAGATTCACATAAAGTGAAACTTGAGTTGCACCATCAGGAGAGAAAACTGCGTTCATGCTTGATGCACATGCTTGATGACGTAAAAATATCCCCTTTTTGTCTCCCCTGATTTTTTTATAACGCGACAGTCGACAGGCGATATTATTACAGCGATATTTGAACAGTACCAATATCGTGTATCGCGCTAAATATCGTGTGTCTTTTCAAATTGCACAAAAAAGGTTTAAGATTTATAAGATATAACAATTGCAATCGTACGCGCTTTAAACATACTCCACCAGGACGAGATCTACGCACGATTGGGGCATTGTTCAATATACTTTATGAATATAAATGCCCACGGTCTTTGTTCGTGTTTCATTTATTGGCAGACAGGACGCGCTTAACTTTGAAGAGGTTAGTTTTTTACTGTACTTGTAATTTGTGCGATTTATGACTATTTGTCAAAACGTATTATTATTCAAATAATATATATCGTATTTTGTGAACTCAAAACAACAAATAGTATATGTGTTTTGTTTATTTAGATGTAACACCCATGGTTGTTTATTAAAGAAATCCATATAAACAGGTCATACTCCATTTGGGGTTACATTTTGATTCATGATTATAATTGAAACAGTTTATGCTATCAACAAGTGTTTATTCCGTTTCTTGTTTTAGTACAACTGTCGTTGGACTTTTGAAAATATACATAATTTTTTATTGTCTCGTTATTGTATCGCCTTTCTGAAGCATGGTCTTAATAAGAAGCATTTTTGTTGTAATGAATTTCATGATTTCGGAGTCATTTAAACATAGAATTGACATGGACAATCGCGCAAGTTAATGACAGATTCCTATTACCTGTTCTCATTATTATGACATCAAATGATAAGAATATGTCAACTCGTCATTGGGATTTTGTTTCTTCCTATTGAGAGATATTATTTGCTTTTATACATTTCAAAAAATGCGACAAAGACCACTTATTCATAATTTAGTTTGTCGTTATTTACTGCAAACGATTATTGTGAGTGGTTTCACAGTTATTAAAGTAATATTAATACTCAAAAATCAACGGAAATTTCGGAAAGTAATTCGTAAAATAAAGTTACCCAATAAAAAAAAATCAATGTTCCTTATAGCAAAAGCCAAAATTTCAAAACGAGATGTTTTCTGGAAACATGGATGTTTGTAGATATAGAATGCTCGTTTTTAATTTTTCGTGTTCACAATTAATTCCATTTTAATGTCCCGCGCTGATATCTATCCATACGACACATAAACACTAAACAGGTACGATGTTAGTGTTCATGTCTCGTGTGAATAGATATAGTCGCGGGGTTATAAAATGGAATTAATTGGGTACGCGAAAAATTAAAAACGAGCATTTTATATCTACATAATTAGCACTGAGTATAACCTATTGAACATTAGTATGATAGCTATTTAGTCGAAAACAAATAAAATCAATCATAATTTCGTCTTAATAAATATGTTTAGGGTTATGGCGTCACCATCGGAGAAAAGAGGCGGACACTGTCCATCTTCAAGTTGTAATGAACAAGTGCAGTCAAACTGGAAAACGTGTCCTTTCTGCTCGACTCCTCTCACTGTACGTGTTGAGTTTCAGTCCGAAAAGAAAGAAGGCGATCTAGCCCCAGATAATGGTAAGTATTCCATGTATATTGTTCATGCTAAGGAAACACCAACTGTTGGTTGTTTGCAATACATGTATGTTTACAAATTGTGCTTGCTATGTGAATGCTATTGTTTTTACGAATTCAATGTTTTGTTTTTCTGTATGCGAAATTATTTATTTTTATAATATCTTTGTAATATCGGGTAAATATATGTAACGTAATGTCATGCATAAAGTTAAGATATAAATAATGCGGAATCCTGGCGTTAACATATAACAGTTGCTGTTATCTTCTTGCACCAATATACATAGAACACAATATGTATACATCATTAAATAATTTCATCTAATTGGACTTTATGTCTTTTTCCATACTCTAGCAATGCACATGTATGTCAAGTCAGACACAGTCAATGCTTAATACTGCCAGCATTTATATGGACAAGTAAATGCATGTCAAAAGTGACATGACATGCTTTACTATTATGAAATCGAGAAGTCAATACATGAAAATGGTGTATTCAAGTCTAAACAAACATCACGTTGTTTTTATATACAACCATCAACCAACCTTTTTGGTTAAAGATACATGCCAAGTTTTGAACTGGTAATGTGCTGTTTTGATATAACAATTGCAAACTATAATTGAAACTTTATCAAGATATCTTGCAGAAATGAATACCATGTTTAAAATCAACGTGAACTTTTCCTTGTATATTGTAACCTCAAAATCAATAGGCTTCTGATTTTCCCCCAAGTAGACAACACTCCAAATTAAGTAGTCTTAGGTCAAAAAGTTGTTTATGCATTCCATCTATCATCCAATGAGCGGCAAGTGCAACTAACTATCCCCCACACACTTCTTTTGAGGAAAATATAATATATTGGTAGATAAACATTTTCTTTTTTTTCAGATGAGACGGTCGGTTCCGATAGTGTTGAAAGCCTGGACCAGAATTGTAAAACAATATACAACCGAGGTAAGGGAAATCATCAACATCATCATAATTATCATCAACTTTATCAACCTAATCCTCATCCTCAACGGCATCATCCTCATCCTCATCACCATAGTGATAATATCATTTTTTTGCTAATAATATATATATATATATATATATATCAACGAGCATGCTTAATACAAATGTAATATTTAAAAAGTGCTTTGCGTGATTCAACAACAAATAATAGTGTTTGCACTGAATATATATATGCCAAATGTCACATAGGTCTGCCATTCACTATCTGGAGATTTAAGTGTTAATGTCTCTATGTTACACAAGGTTTCAAGTGATTATCGTTCCCCTGTTACTCAAGTGTTGTCACGCCGTTTTGGATGTTGTCACGACTTGGGAGCATTGACTTGGAAGATTTGAGACCCCATGTACGCCCATTATGTAATGCTGGCTGCGTTGTGGCAGTTGCTTGCTATGTGCCCCGGGTCATCGCTTGTTTACAGCAAACCCATGCNTATTATTATTATTATTATTATTATTATTATTATTATTATTATTATTATTATTATTATTATTATTATTTATTAATTTTATTAGTCTTGTGTGTTAAGTCCATATGGTTTGAACGTCCTCAGTTTGCTCTTCCAAACCATTGTTAAATTATATTTAGATGTCGGTTCTGATAGCCAAATCCAGAAAGTTGTTCCTAAAGGCAAACAAGGTTAGATAAACTTGTTATAAATATTGTTAACATTGGTAATTCTAACGATGATGATGATGACGACCCTTATCATTATGCCATCCTATCACTATATATTCAAATGTGCGTATGAACTCGATAAACTTTCCACTTCGTCACACGCTACGTCATGTACTCTACATTACTGCTGTTATAGGGATTTTGTTTCTTCCTATTGAGAGATTTTATTTGCTTTAATACATTTCAAATAATGTTTTAAAGATATCTCATAATTAGCACTTAGTATTGAATTGCGGAATCCTGGCGTTAAGATATAACAGTTGTTGTTATATTCATGCACAAATATATATAGAACAAAATATGTATACATAATTAAATAATTTTGTCTAATTGAACTTCATGTCTTTTTCCATACTTCTTCACTCACATGCACATGTATGTAAAGTCAGACACAGTCAACGCTTTATACTGCCATCATGTATATGGACGGGATAAATTCATGTCAAACGTGACATGAAAGGCTTTTCTATTATGAAATCGAGAGACCATTCATGAAAATTGTGTATTCAAGTCTAAACAAACATCACTTTGTTTTTATATACATCATCATCAACATCATCATCATCATGTTCATCATGATCATCATCGCCATCGTCTTCGTCGTCGTCTTCGTCGTCGTCTTCGTCGTCGTCTTCGTCGTCGTCGTAGTCGCTGTCGTCATCATAATCATCATCATCATCGTCATCATCATCATCATCATCGTCTTTATCATTATCATCATCATCATCATCATCATCATCATCATCATCATCATCATCATCATCATCATCATCATCATCATCATGACTAACGCCCACATACAGTCGTCCTGATTAACCTTGGTTAAGATATTAAGACACCGAGTGTCAGTACCGCAGGAATGTTGCTGAGTAAACGTACAATTTACAGCAAAGGTGTGAATGATAAAACATCTGTGTACGTCAATTTTAATCTGATGATTTTACTAATTGACACCCTTTTTATGAGGTTCATAAACACGCGTATGGGTGTCATCTTGGTAAAGATACATTTGGTCAAATATTCATCTATTTTAATGAATATCGTCTGGGTATGTATAGGTTACTTAAGCCATAAATGCTCTGCATAATTGTTCTGTTTTAAAACTTAGACAGTGTCTTTAAAGCATTGGTAGTGAAGTAATCAAACTGTGTGTAAACACTGTTTTACGTAAAGGGAAATGCAGGGTTTTAAAAAAAAGTGTGCAACATAGTACTCCTGAACTGAATATACGAGTTTTGTGTAAGCCGCAAGTTTTATTTCTTATGTCTGCAATAATTTGTAGGCAATAAACACTCAAAGGACTGTATAAATATCATGCATATTTATCAGCTGAAAATAACTAATAACGTATCGGTGTGAATTCCATATTATGGCTGTATCATGTTTTGCTCACCTGAACATTTAGTGTTTGCGGTGAGCTTTTGAAAAAGATGGCTGTCCGCCTAGGTTCGCGGACAAACATGTGTCATGTGTCGTACGGTGTCCGTCGTAACCTATTTGCTTTCAAAACTTCTCATAGACCGCAAGGTTTCCATAAGACTTCCCATTGATCTTTCGTCGGGTCACCTTCTTTTAAAGTTGTTGCAATAGTTGTTGTACGCTGCATATGTATGTCCTAGAGCTTAATAAACATTCAAAAAGTATACACATATTATCTGAGACCGCAATTGTTACTTTACCGAGAAACTTTTTTATACCCAAAAAGCAAACAAATATATTGTATGTAGTTTGATTATTTTCAGAGACTGAACCATGTTCGACAGACTGTTCTGACGTAAGTCATATTAGTATTTGTTATTAGGCTAAACAAAATGTATAAACAACACTCGCGTACTTATGATGATTTTATTTCAATTCACGTGTAATTCAAAACTAAACAAATTGTGTGTTTAAGTCCTTCAAAACATCAATATCAACCGCCATTATTTTTTTAAATAAGTTCGTCTGAGTTTTATTATTTACAAAATTAATAAATCTAAGGATTGAACTCTTGAATTAAACCTTTTAATGATTTTAATATTGTTGACAGAAAGTTAAATTTTCCAACAAATATCGACGTTTTCAAAACAATTAAACCAATTACCCGTTCTCTCATAAATTCATGTCAGTGACTAATGTCGCATGTACTTGTTCCAAGTCAACTGTGTAATATGGTTGTGTAATGCAAAAGATAAAATGTCCCTTTTTATTTGCCAAAGGTGACTTTTAATTTGTTTTTTGAAAGGGACTACAAGGCGTAAAATATGTCTTTTCCAGTGGATACCTTTTTGCTAATATATATTTGCATTTGTTGTTTCCTGGGATATGAAAATATGTTTAACAAAATTATGGATAGGGCTTGACAATCAAGTAAAATGCATATTCATAGGGTTCTACCTATATCACGATTAATTAAATTAGAATAGTGGTCTAAGAGCGGATTAAGATTATGGTTACACGAAGGGTTTTCATGCGATTGATATTGGTTAAAATGCGATTCAAGCTGAACAAAAATACGCATACGATTGCTGCATTGAGCTTTTAAGTATCCTCTTATCTCATGTTCTAAGTTAAGTTAAAAGTCAAGTTCATAACAGAGGTCAAATATATGAATGAACTTGTTTGTTATTTTCCCTTGTTATGCATTGTCAGATTGCATGGAGAAAATGACTTCATAAGGTAACATGTTGTGCAGATCTGTGCATACTTTCACATTTTGGGTCGAATAAGTAAGGTTACAAGACAAACACCAGAGGCATCAACAGCTATCTATCATTCCGAAACTGTGATATAATACTGCGTATATTCCCATTTGCATTAGTTACCGTTTTCAATGTTGTAGTTTCTTGTAGGGACGATTTCTCCACAATATTTCGGAAATTGTGCGTTAAATCAATTTCATACTTTTGCTATACCATGCGTCTTGATATAAATCAGGCACTTAGGAATAACGTTCAGGGCACAATATATGGTAAAATTTGATCGGATAAATCAATATATTATATATCAATATCATTGTACTCTAAACCACTGTTTTGTCAGAATTGTTGAAAATTGAACGCTAAAAAATTTCATAATGAGCCATCTTAAACATACTTGAGTTTGTGAATTAAGTATATTTGTTGATATGATTCAAAATTGAGTTAAATAAGATATTGGTTTCATCGTTTTGCATATTTGCAATAAAAGACTTTAAAGCAAGTAGGCGCGACGATATATGTATGATATCGTTTTTTGTTGTCTTCACCGTTTTAAATTTTAATTAACACAACTGATAATGTGTCTATAATTCACAGAACAACGGTTCCATTCAAAGGGAAGACGATCGGTTTTCTAAACACATAGATTTAATAAATAAAGAAGGTGTCTTGGGATTCTCAAAGGCGCTACAGACTGAATTGAAGCACTGGAAGGAACAACAAGTAAATGTTGCCATAATAGGCAATTCTGGAACAGGAAAATCTTCCTTAATTAATGCGATAAGAAGAATCAAGTATGGTGATGAAGGTTATGCAAAGGTCGGATGCACAGAATCTACCTTAGATATTCAGAAATATTTCCATCCTAAATATCCTAACCTTGTGTTTTGGGACCTTCCAGGTGTTGGGACTGAATTATTTAAACGCGCAACGTACATGGAAAAAATACAAATTGACAACTACGATTTTTTCGTCATTGTTTCAGCAACCCGATTTGGAGAAAATGATATCTGGCTAGCACAGAAAATAAATGACCGGGAAAAGGCGTATTATTTCGTAAGATCTAAAATTGATAATGATATTTATAACGAAAGAAAGAGAACTGACGGTCGTTTGTCAGAAGAACAAATAATTCACGAAATACGTGAGGATATCGTCAAGCAGCTTGATGATAAGAAATTAAAGAATGATTGTGTGTTTCTTGTCAATAACCAAAATGTCGTTGCTTATGATTTCAAAGCTTTAATAAAACAACTTGTACACGATACACCCGCACATCTGAAAGAATCCTTGTTATTCTCAATGAATGTGAAAACAAAGCACATTCTTGAAGAGAAGAAAAAAGCTTTGAAAAAAAGAATGTTTGCAATTGCATGTTTATCAGCTGCTTCAGCAGCTATACCAATACCAGGGACAGGTTTTATTGCCGATGTGGGCATCTTATGGCACGAGGCACTGCATTACAGAGAGCAGTTCGGAACGGATGACGATTCCTTAAGAGAATTTGCTGCACAAACGGACGTAACTGTTGACAATCTCATCGAGCATTATCAACTTGAGTCTGTAAATGCAACAAAAACAGCTGCTTCATTTCTTAGTTTCATAGCTGGATACGCAGCAGAAGGTATCGCACGAAGATCATTTGCATTTATTCCGATAGTAGGCAGCCTTATTGCAAGCGTTACAGCCTATCCATTGTCTTTATATGTGCAGAGTAACATACTTGATATGTGCTACAAGGAGGCACTTACACTCATGGCTGCTCAGCAGGAACAACTTAGCTCACGAGTCGAACGAGTCGCTATAAACCCATGATCTGATGGAACTGTGCAAATAACAACTGCAGTTTCATGATGAAGACCTCGATATGAAATAACATAAGAGTGTAGTGTGTGAAACCATATTTAGATATGGTTACAATATGTAATTGTTATTTCAGCACCATTGTCTTGTTCTTCATTACCTAAACATTTACTAATAAGAAAAAAATAGTGTTCCGATCATATCATATACATGTGTTGCACATAAGATTTCTAGGCGTTGATTATACTGTATAATACATTTAGGGTTTTCAATAGCCGTAATAATAATGCTACAATTTATAATAGTGCGCTTCCCTATTAATAAATTCAATTGTGTTTTTAAAAGGGTTTCTAACATGAGCCGCTGCAAAACGAAAATTGAATTTACAATTAAGAAGTGCACGTTTGCGTATACAACGACATTTATCTTTATTTCTACCGTGATCTGTTAGTTGTAGCACAATCATAAAAACAATACAATACGAATGGGTAAAGCTTCAATATTATATACATGTAGAAAGAAGATGCGAACACAAAAGAACAAAGTAAAAAGTTGTGTCTCCAGTGAAGTTGTTTGGGAAAACGGGTTTCATTTATATCCCGACTGTTTAATTATGTTATGTCAATATTTGAAAACTGAACGTGTTTTGACATCCTTTAAGTTAAATGAATCTTTATTTCAAGGCAGAAGATTAATAGTTTAATATGCCTGCTATTGTTTTTCATCGGTAGAAATCGGCAGATGTATTTAAGTTTTTGTAAATCAATATTGTGTTTTACAAGAACAATTCAATTTTAATATTTTAATATTTCCCTATATATAGCACATAGATTAGTTTTTTCTTTTGGATTGATGTCGATAAAATGTCAATTATGCACTTAAGTCAATAACTCCGTTTTGCAAGAAAACAACATCGTTATTGATAAACTGATTTTCAAAATATATTTAAATCAGAGTTAAATAGTAAACGTTGCACATTAGCTCACCAGGAAGATATAACTTTTCATTATTAAAAGATCTGAAACCAATAAAACAACAATTTGGTAAGTTAAATGGTGTTTCTAATGTGTTCCGCAATATTGGTCTAATATAAGAAATTGTAAATATAATACAATATATTTACTGTCTTACAAATGCAGCTTTGTTTTTATCATTTTCATTCTTAACTACCACTATTACGCCCACACAGTCACGTTTACTCGTATTTGTTGAAGAACCAAATATTCGGTGTTATGTGTCGTATTGACAAAGCTAAGCAGAATGATTGGGATTTCCCAAAAGTGTGCATATGTTTTTAATTAAGGGGATTTCTGCTGTACAACCGAACCTTACTTTTGATTAAATAAACTCTAATGTCATTGATTTTCTTGTACCACATTTTCTGAATTTTTATTCCAGTTTTTTTAATCATTAACATCTAGTCTGGTTTGCTTGTTTTAGTAAGATCGTATTATTTACACTCGCTTAAGGATTGTGTGTTGGTTTAGGTTTTGTGAGCGTTCTTAAGAAATACCCCCTGATTATAATCCTCATAACATTATCCTGTATTATACGAAGTTGTCTGTTTACAAGGCCTTTAATTAAACAGAGATTGGTGATAACGAGATATCATTGGTGTTTCCTTATTCTGATATTGGACTGTACGTCTTACGCCCGTCATGTTTTGTTTGTAGTTATAATATTTATTACAGGTTAATGTAGAACCTGGTTGCTTTATTAATAATATTTAGGTTTTAATGCATATTAATGACTGTTTGTTACATTATAAATGTATAATAGACAGTGAATTTAGGTCATGTTCTATAATGACTTTGATAAGATATGCCAACATATTGTTTTTTAAAGAAGATACATATGACAAGGACACTCATTTTTGGAACGAATTTTTGGAGTGTTTGTCTGTCAATCTATCTTGTTTATTTCTGAATGATTTGCATTAATTGCTTTAAGGCGGCGACCCCGGAATTAAATATTGTTTACATGTATGTTATATGTATTTCCATGTATTGTATAATCAATTTCCACTTAACATGTGCAGTTTGTATTATTTTCGACCTCTTTCGTGAAAGGTCGTTGAATGGTAAAGTGTGTACCTTGCGAGTGACTTAATTGTGCTGTTTTCCCTTAAGTACTTATATTCATCCATTCAAAATATATTCAAGTATGGATGTCCTTTGCTAACAATTATTTGATGTAAATATCGTAATACTGTATATTTCTCTATTAAAGGGTAAATAGCCAATATAACATGGTGTGTGTGTCTGCATTTACGATAACACTGTGATTGATAAAAAGCGACAAAAACGGTGGAAAATATTTGCAAAGGGTGATACATAAAATGGAAGAGGAAAAACCATCCGTTCCTTTTCAGCTAAATCCCCTTTGATACAAAAATTTAAATGATTTAGACACTTAAAGAAGGAAACAATATAGCTGGACATCAAATATATAGATTTGCATGCAATTTGTTAACATAATTTGATATAAACGTTCGTTATTTTTTATGATTTTTTTTTCTGATATTGAACGATACATTATGAATGTATGTTAATGGTTTAACACTAACTCATAAAGAACATTATTGTATATTACTTTTCATGGGGGTCGATTAAGATTGATGTCTGATGTTTCTGTCGTGAGGTATTTACGTGTTATTAGCAGCTTTTTTGCGTGTTACAAATTGTTGATTTCGACTTATGGTTTTGAGAATACTCGCAAGATGTCCTTGTTTTGCAGTGGCAATTATAAATAGTGTGTTTTTGAAAGTGTTGAAGAGCGATTGTTGTTAAATTGAACATACAAAATTAATACATTTGATTTCGAGGCTGTTGGAATGCACGGCTTGTCTTTGTAATGTTTTTTGTTTTCAAAATATTGTTTACGTTCATAAGTCAAAGATAACAAACAATTGTATTATTTCAAGTGAGAATGAACTACCTTGTACGTAAAAACAAAGGCAATATTGCGTTAAAACTGAAGAAGAATGGTAACAGGTATATTTTGTGTCAATATTCAATGGTTAGTACTTACAATAATTTGACTTTAGGTTTCAAAAACATTTTTTATGTAAAACAATTGCTTTCTGTACTAATTATATGTTAACTTATCCCGTGATTTTGTGGTAGCATCTCCTCCAGGTTTTCGTGTTTAAATGGTGAAGGATACAAAAATGTCACGAACCTCTGTAAACATAATACCGTAGTTGAATGAAGTTCATGTGATTTTTTTTTAATCATCATCTATATTGGGCAACAAACAAATTAACAAACACACTATGAATACTAAGTTTCAAAACTGAGACGTAGAAAGGGAAGTAGAACATCCAAAATTATGTTTCTTGTTTATGTCTTCACAAGGTACTACACAATGAACATATATTAGTGTTGAGTATGAACCTATTATTGAGTAAATGTTTGTTGATTTTAACAGGAAAGAAAACGGTTATATTTCGAAAGTAGATCTGGTAGTAATTGTTGAAAACTACACACCATACGTAAGCGTTATGCTTGACGTCTATTATGTGTATTTTCATGCAAAGGGTTACCTTCTGATTGTTTTTAATGAACTACTGCATGCATGCGTACTTCAAGTTTTATTGGATGCCATGTGTTGTATAATATGTTTTATCTGTATAACTTGTATCCTATCTGAATGTACACTTACGGTGGAAATAAAGAATGCGTGCACGTTGTATTGTATTGATTTCGAAAAGATAAGTGGATGTAACCTTCAATGCCTATCGGGGACAATATTGCGAAGCTATTTTGGTTTTGTGGTTGGGAAACTTTCAATTGACAAATGTTCGACATTATTGCATCACAGAAATTATGCCACACGCAGACAACATACATGTTTGTAATGTCCTATTTGTATGGTCAGCAGCAATGATCGATATGCATAGTTATAAAAAAAACAGACTAAGATTAAAAATGGACATTTGTTAAATGATATTATAACACGTGAAACAGAACAACTAGATGGCAGATTAATACATTACATTTATAAGCTGCCAATAGCTATTGCAGCAGTGCATTGATATAAGCGAAGAAGGATAAACACCATTGTCCCAATTCGGAGCACAGAAGTGTGCTTATACAGGTACACGTATAACATATCATAATAAGTATACATGCTGTATAAAATATAATTTAAGTATTATTTCCTAAATGGAAGTCGAGTGTAAAATACAGAAAATATGCATATAAGACTATCGGCTAACCGGTAGTATAAAAAAAAATACGGCAGATTGCACTCAATCTAGAATTCTTGTGTATACCACGAGACTGCAAGAGTATCTAGACATCCATTTCTGGTGATTGCAACTTAATCCAGGACATACCACAACTCCATGTCCTATGATTGACTCTGGTCCAGTCAGTCTTGCCATGTAGTCCACAAGTCTTACGCTTATCTTTCCAGTTTTTTTATTTTGACGGACGTTGCCAAAATTCCCAACGAAGCAATCGCTTTAAAACAGAAAAAAACTATGTCCTGTACATATTTGTCAAAGTCTTCAACTTAATGTTTGTAAACATCGACTTTGTATGACTTTAGTTTTATATTATAAGGCTGACCTTACCCGAAGTTCAACTTTTACTTTAACTTACACACACATTAAAGATTTAAAGCTGATCAAATGTGTCGTGTTCTGAGTAAACTGGGCATAATGCATGTGCGTAAAGTGTCGTCCCAGATTAACATGTGCAGTCCGCACAGGCTAATCCGGGACGATACTTTCCGTCTTAACTGGATTTTTGCTAAGAAGAGACATGATTTAAACGAAAAAATCCATAAAAGCGGAAATTGTCGTCCCTGATTAGCCTGTGCGGACTGCATAGGCTAATCTGGGATGACGATTTATGCACAAGCATTATGCCCAGTTTTCTCAGAACGCGACACAAATGTGTAAAATCTAGTCATTCTTACATCAGTTCTATAACCTCATACAATAACACATATTTGGCTTTCCTAAAGATGACATTTACTTGTAATTGTTGATTTGACGTTTTGATGGCAATAACATACATTCTGCCACCTTTTAGTTTTGTTAAAACCTATTTATTTTAGCTCGATTGCATCGAACGTATAAGGCTTATTTGAAACGCTTTCGAGTCCCTTTCCTGGGACTAGAACCAGCAATTGGTGTCTTTTGGAAATCTAAAAAACGCTCCCACTGTGGGAATCGAACCCGTGACCTCCCGATCGCTAGGCGGACACCATATCCACTTGCCACGGCGACTGTTTAAACCGGAGATCATGCCAATTACAAAACACGATTCAATACAAATCTACAACCTATGATGCGAGAGGTATCACTTTCGGTAAACTTTGATTTCATGACATGGTGACATTTTCTTCATAACTTACCGACAAGAGCTTTACGCATATGTAACTAAGTTAAGCGATAACACTGATAGACTAAATTAGTTATGTGTATGTTGGATTTGTAGACATGCTTTTATAATGTGCTCGGTGCATGTTCCTGATGGCTGTATATTTCTTATGAGTAACCCAAGAAATAAATCATCAAAAACATTACTTGGATCAACAACATGAAGGGAAGGCAGCATAAATTAAAGGATACCGGACTCGGGAC
This sequence comes from Dreissena rostriformis, assembly GCA_007657795.1. NCBI lineage: Eukaryota > Metazoa > Mollusca > Bivalvia > Myida > Dreissenidae > Dreissena > Dreissena rostriformis. The sequence goes on along the minus strand of VMBQ01000939.1, from coordinate 111,858 downwards.
TGTTAAGTCGGTCTTACTTTGGTGCGTTCCACGGTCCGCCGTGCGTTGCCCCTCGGTGATTGTAGTGAGGTCCCATTGAATCGCAGCCGTTACTTACTTATGTCTTCGAACTCATGCACGTGTAACCCGTGCTTGTGGTTGCCATCGTTGAGGGGAACATTGTCAATGTAGACCTGGATACTAATAAAGTCCGCCTTGCACTCTCCTGGCTGAGTTACCAAATAAAAACACAGCAGCTTTTACACCTACTTTTTCAGTAATATACGAAGCTATATTATTGTTTTAAGTAAATTTAAGTCATGCCTATGTCATTGTAAATAATAGCCTATTATCATAGCTATTCCCTTTTACAAACGCACATACATATATTATTGCGACTCGAGATACATTGATGCAGCCTTCCATATCTGAACGTAAAAGTGCAAGAATGTATAAATCTTATAGACTGACAGTAATTTGGACAGAGGGCGTGCTTCTGAGCAAATACAAATGTATTTTACGAAAACAACAACACAAGTACACTAATTGAACGTTTAAATACTTTGTCATATTGACAAATCTGCAAAGCAAATACATATATTTAACGGCTGTATACCCCCAGAGCGTATACAAATATACACGCACTTACTTAAATCGAATGTGAGCATATGTACAAAATAACGAAAAGTACCGAATGTAAATCGTTGCGACATATGTCGATACTTATATTTTGATGAAAATAAATATACTACCATCTAGTTTATTGTTGTTAACAGTACATGTAACTCACACGTATTCTAATTTTGAACGCTTAAAATAAATCAAAGTGTGACGTATGTCCATAAATCACATTCTTGTCCGCTGTTTTGTCAGAAAATAAATTTGAATTTTAGTTTAACCTTGAACTCGCAGTCCTATGTCTTACGACACATCTTACCAAGGTGATGCATTGCGTCATGATCACGGATTAGTCTCATGTTAATATTAAACAATTCAAATTGAAAATTGTTTCTCTGAGTATCAAATTGAATTCATATACTAGTATAGAAGGCATTTGCCAATTAAACAAAACATTTACCAATTAAGCATGTCTGACGTACATACATCATGGTCATGTTAAATACAAGTTGTCAAGAATACTGTCATGATTTGTTTTAATAAGTTTAATCAGTAATCACAATTACCACACGTTTCTGCATGAAGTAAATTGTCCCATTGATGTCGCTCGGATTGTCAGATGACGGCTTTAGGATGCACACGGCATATTCTTCTGTAAAAGCAGGATGTAACTTAAAAGGTACTTAAAGACATCAAGGAGCAGAATGTGTTTAAGACAAAGTATGTTAAGATATACATATTGACATATAATACTTATTAAAACAAAAATTTAAACTTTTTACAGGCTGTTTGTTTGAATAAAATCATATTTCAAATCGTTCATAATAAAATGTTACATCATGAAATAAACCTTGTTGCATTGTTATTTAAACATCAGCTGTAGAAAAAAGTACATTATATAATAGTTTTTCACGATATTCCTATTGCAACACAAATGTGTACAAACCATGTATTGGGCAACCATCAGACGAAACTTCTAACTGTGAACTTACTAGATGCACAACAGCACAAAACAAAAAAGAATCAGACGAGCATCCATCTTTACCGACTTCATTGTAAATTAAGACACGATAATGCACCGGGAACGTTATTGAAGAATATGTGAATCATTTTGTTAAAAAGCGTCAGTTATGTATAACTGTATTTAAACGAAGACTGAATGTTGCCAAATGCCGTGTATTTACGTGTCTTGTATTAATTAAATGTTAGCCATGCAGTTTGTCATACGTACATGGTTTCATTTAAGGTGTCTGTTAATTGTTAAGTATTTTGAAAACTGACGTAAGAATTGTGGTTGCATAACATTTTCCTTATGAAACGATGTTCACTGGTAATCGTGGCAATATAAGATACATCTTAGCATCAGTAAAGATTGGGCAAAACGCAACATTGCCTTTCAACAACACAATTCTTTTTTTAAATATAGTTATTTCGTGTGCGCCATGTATTTAGGGTGAAATTATGTGTGAATAGCTAAAATGATCAAAGCTGAAATTATTAGCTTTATTTATGTATAATTAAATCAATTAAGCAGTTTTTATTTGATGCATTATACATTTTATATATATAAATATATATATATNTTTATATATATATATATATATATATATATATATATATATATAGATATAAATATATATATACATTAGTCTTAAGTATGTTAATGTGTAAGCAAATATGGTACATGGATATTCGAATCTATTTGTTAAGTGTAAACTTGTCTCCGAATTCATGAACGTGTAACCCGTGCTTGTCGTTGCCGTCGTCGAGGGGAAGATTGTCAATGTAGACCTGGATACTCAAAAAATCCTCTTCGCACTTCGGGCTGAATTACCAAATATATGATTTATGATTTACTGTATAAATGCAATTCTACAAAACTGTGTACTGATCCTAACATATATTGGACAACAATCTGGTAACATAGATTATGAAAATATTATATCATCATATGTACCACTAAATATACATCGTTTACACACATAAGCAGTAAAGAAGGAATACCGAACAGCTGGTTAATGAATGTAAATTTATGACGGCTTAACGAACGTTGTTGTGTATATATTGTAGTAGAGGTTAAATGTGAGTCATTAATGCATAACATTAAATTAATAATCATTGGCAGAGATTCGTATGGTTAAATGCCATTTGTACAACACACACCTGTTCTAATTTCTAAATCTTCTAAAACAAGATTTGGCATAAGAGATAGAGGCATGTGATTGCATGAGGCCTCAAACACAACTGTCAGAAAATACATTTGCATCTGAAGTGTGAAATTGCATAAGCAGTAATTAATTTGGAAACATATGTATGCTTGTGATAAATTACCTCACGAATAACCACTCTGAGCATGCCTTGCGCATATCCTCCATGCAACTAATAAACCGTTTAAATTTAGAAAATTGCCGTTAAGTATCACAAAGAATTTATATAAATATGACATGTGTCAATTAAGCATGACAGACGTGCACACAGCACGTTTATTGGAGTTAATGTCGTAAACAATACGGTCGTGATATAATTTAATTGATAACTTAATTTACCACAAGTTTGTGCATTACGTAAATTATCCCATCGATGTTGCTGGATTTGTCGGAGGACGGTTGAAGATTGCAAACGGCGAATTCTTCTGTAATATCAGGAAGTCACTTTTGAGGAACAATGTCATTTAAAATGGTCTCAAGGATGAGGGTGGACATTTTTTAAACAATAGGAAATTAATATATGTATAGTGACACATCCCATTATTACAATAATATTTAAATAATTAATGAGCAGTTATCAATAAGCAGAGTTCATTAAAGTTGAGTATATATATTTTTAATATGTATCTTTTTAAATCCCTTTTCATTTTTACATAAAATATTGACGTCATGTATGCATAACAGCCATTTAGCCGTTTTATTTCACCGAATACGCATTTTTAAAGAGCATCAATTCTAATTAAGGAAAATCACGTTTATTTTACTATAAAAAAATGTGTTTGTATTTATAAGCTTTAAACTACTTTTATGTTCGAAAGAACCAGATGCAAATAAAATTTATCCACTTGACGTTTGGTCCAAATGGAGTTTATTAACTCGAGTTACTCCAGAGAAGTGAATTATGATCCATAAGAGCGTCATAAGTAACGATTTCAAAGTTTAATTTGTAAACATATGTCAGGGTTATGCCTTTAAAAAACTAAAACGAGCTATGTAAAACGTCGCTTGTTTAATACATGGGAAAACGTAATCTTTTAAAACAAGTTTAAAAATAAAACATATTATTTTTTTTGAAAAAAAGAACATTACATCATGGAGAAACTGTCATTGTAGGTTAAAATATAAAAATGATTGTGAGTGTATAATAAACTATATTTAGATTATTTACCTATTGAAACAAACATCTGTACCTACACTTGAGATTGCAACTTCGAGTCGAAACGTCGGGAGCAGAACTAACCATGTAAACAAATGCACACACAACAAGAGTCATATGCACATCCATCTTTACCGGTATTATTGGAAATAAAGAACTTCTAGCTCAACGCGAAGTGGCACATGTCAGATTCAAATGTTAACAAGCGTTGAATATGTACGCATGCGGACTTAATTTACGGTAAAATAATTGTGTCAACCTCGGCTTATTTATTTTGTGTTTGTTCATTTAAGGTGAAACCGGTGTGTAAGTCAAATGCGATTGTTATGGCTTTCAATTAGAGGCGCAATTGCTAATTGACAACTTACATATGCGTTCTTTTTACTTTCTTATTTCCTGTTATGTTTGCTGGCAATGTAGGCGTAACACGATAATGTAATCTTGCTCGTTCTGCAATAACATGATTTTATTATAACTCAAATAACTTTACTTGATGTATGGTTTGCATTTCAACACTATCAAACACTTGAGGTTCTGTCTTAGAGTAACAGTGAATACGTTACCAGAGCTGACCCGAGCTACTGTAGCCGCTTGGTTTAACTCCCGCAAACGCGCTACATACTTATGATTTCTAGATTGTTAGTTTAAATCAAATGTCCGCTCCTATTTTCTTAAATATCAAATAAACAGTCAGCATTTATATCCCAGTGAAATTACTCACCAATCTGAACAAGTAGATTAGTTTTTATCTGCATCTTTAAACAGTGTACATGTTTTTTTCTCCATGCAAAATAATTGTTTCAACGAAATCATAGCACAACTCCGGGAAAGGTTGGTGAAAAGCAAAACGCTGGGAAAACATTATTTGACACTGCCATTTGCTACGAACGACAGACTTTAGGCAGTGACTGAACAATAAGGCTCTCTATTTAGCACCTTGTGCTAGTATGAGATAAAGATTACCAGGCAAATTTTAAAAACAAACACGTTAATTTTGCGAGGCTTAGACAAACTTTAATCACAAGACTTTGTGTTTGGTAAAGGTTTTCGTGTTGATAAAGAAAACTGTATTCGACATTTTTGAATTCTGCCTTTGTTTCCCATGATGTTCGCATTCGTTTGTTTTAATTTCGAAAGTTACAGTATCAAATTGCTCAAAAACACTTAAATGACCAAACGACGTTATGAGAATGACGTCAAGATAAAGTGCTCGTTTTAAACAATAAGGATATATATATTTTCAGCGTTATTTCATAAATATGGGCATAATGATGAGATAACTGATATACGGTTTAAAAACCTTGTTCAGGAGCATTCAATATAAAACAGAGGACGCATTTACTGTTCGGTGTTGGTTGAAAAAAACACTCTGATAAAACAATATTAAAAATAAAATAAAAAATAATACATATTTATTTCACGAAAAAACAACATTATACAGTACATATTGTTATTGACATACTGTGTACTTAGAATTTGTAAACATGTATATGATCAATATTGATTTCAAGCTTTTTTGTTCCGTATCTATCAACGCAATTGAAATATATTTTAATACAAATGCATACGATTTAGAAGATATTATCATACAGGGTACCCACGTCCGTCAATATATATTTTTTAAATAAAGACTTTGATATTTCCAAGCTTATCAAATAGTATGTGTTATATGTTAATTGTAAAATCAGTGGGCGCGTATAGGCGGTGGTTTTTATCGAATGCAGCAAATCTATTTGTAAAGCGTAAACTTGTCGTCGGCGATTGGAGGCGAACGGGCGATGACGCAGCACGCCAGTCGGGCGCCGGAGTTTCCGGTGCTCATACTTTCGGGATCGGAATTGTTCACCCCAAGGTCATCCTCCTTGGCATGCAGCTTAAAACAACGAAAACAAAAGGTTTTGACTAGTTACATACAGTAATTATTAGATGTACAGTAGTTGCAGTATTACAACTCCAAGCTTTATGACTATCCGGTATTGCGTTGTACATTTAAGTACATATAGGATCACAGAATCTACGAAGAAATTAGATGTAAAGCAGACGATTTTGAATCGAAGACTGTTTAACAATACAAATGAGAAGTCGACGGGTCTGAAAAATGCCTTATTAAGTTATGTTTGGTGTCTCCGTTTGGTATTGTAATCCTTGTATTCGTCCACCAAAAAAAAGACCTGCAAATGCGGCAACGCATTGATACACGATAATAATGGTTGCCAACCTTGTCCCAATTTAAGGCACACAAGTGAACTTATACATATAAAATAAAAACATATCATATATACTAAACCAGTATCTGCCATAAAAAATATAATTTCAAAGTGATTATAATTTTCATAGATTTTAGTCGGGTGCCAAATACAGAAAATATGCATTAACGACTATTGGCTAACCGGTAGTATAATACAACAATGCAGTAAATCTAAAATTCTTGTGTATACCACGAGACTGCAAAAGTAAACAGACATTCGTTTTTGGGGATTGAAACTTAATTCAGGACTTTCCACAATTCCACGTCCTATAATTGACTCTGGTCCAGTCAGTCGTGCCATGTAGTCCACAAGTCTGACGCTTATCCCGTACTTACCACAATTCCACGTGCTATGATTGACTCTGGTACAGTCAGTCTTGCCATGTAGTCCACAAGTCTCACGCTTATCCATGACTTATCACAATTCCACGTCCTATGATTTACTCTGGTACAGTCAGTCTTGCCATGTAGTCCACCAGTCGCACGCTTATCCAGTACTTACCACAATTCCACGTCCTATAATTGACTCTGGTCCAGTCTTGCCATGTAGTCCACCAGTCTCGCGCTTATCCATGACTTACCACAATTCCACGTCCTATGATTGACTCTGGTCCAGTCAGTCTTGCCATGTAGTCCACAAGTCTGACGTTTATCCAGTACTTACCACATTTCCTCGTCCTATGATTGACTCTGGTCCAGTCAGTTTTGCCATGAAGTCCACCAGTCTGACGCTTATCCAGTACTTACCACAATTCCACGTCCTATAATTGCCTCGCCAGTCAGTCTTGCCATGTAGTCCACCAGTCTCACGCTTATCCAGTACTTACCACAATTCCACGTCCTATGATTGACTCTGGTCCAGTCAGTCTTGCCATGTAGTCCACCAGTCTCACGCTTATCTTTCCAGTTTTAGGATTTTGACGAACGTTACCGAAGTCTCCGACGTAGCGATCGCTTAAAAAAAGACAACAACTGAGGTCTTTAAATTATTGTCAGAATGTCCAACTTTATGTTTGTAAACATTAAAAATGTATGATTTTATCTTCATATTATAAAGCTGACCTCATCCGAAGTTCAACTTTTATTTTAACTTATAAAAACATCAGAGATGTTAAGCGATCAAATAGATTAAATCTAGTTATTCTTACATCAGTACTTTAACCTCATACGATAACACATATTTGGCTTTCCTAAAGGTGAAATTTACTTGAAAGTGTCGATTTAACATTTTGATGGCAAAAACATAAATTCTGTCGCCTTTTAGTTTTGTTTAAACCTTTTTATTTTACCTCATTTGAATCGAAAGTATAAGGCTTATTTGAAACGCTATCGAGTCCGTTTCCTGGGACTAGAACCAGTAATTGGTGTCTTTTGTGTATCTAAACAACGCTCCCACGGTGGGGATCGAACCCGTGACCTCCCGATCGCTAGGCGGACACCATATCCACTACGCCACAGCGACCTTTTTAAACCGGAGATCATGCCAATTAAAAAACACGATACAATACAAATCTACAAGCTATGATGCTAGAGGTATCACTTTCGGTAAACTTTTATTTCATGACATGGTAACATTTTCTTCATAACTTACCGACAAGAGCTTCACGCATATGTAACTTAGAGAAGACACAACATGTGTAGATATAATAATTATGTGTATGTTGGATTTTCAGACATGCCTTTGTTATGTGCATGGTGCATGTTCCAAAATGCTGTTTATTTCATTTGAACAACCCAAGAAATAAATGATAATAAACCTGTAAGTTTTTCATGATGTAAGATCTGACAGTGTATTGAACTCATTCAAATTGCAAGTCTGAAGACATTAAAGGGACCTTTTCACGTTTTGGTAAATTGACAAAATTAAACGATTTAATAATTTGGAGAGCTCTGTGTTGTCGTTGTAAGAGCACGGATTGACAAGTGGTCTTTACGATATACTTTTATTCCAGGGGGTCAGTGGTTCGATCCCAGTTGAGGGTAACTTTTTTGTTTCTTTAATTTTATTCTTTTTTTTAATGGAGTTTTTAAGATCCAATGTTTACATTTATCAATATGAAGCTTTTAATGACAAACTGTGAACAGGTCCTTTTTAAATGTTTACTAATGTCACATGGTAAAAAAAATTAGAACTCATTGGTTGTTTATTTGATTTAGTTGATTTAAAAGGGATTTTGTTTATTTGACTTGTCAGCGAGGTTACTTTGAAGTTATTATTACTTTTATCTTTTTTTTTCATTAATAGAAAAGATAATTTAACTTGATTTTGGAAAATCAGGGCTTAATGCATATGCATAAATTGTCATCCCAGTACCAGAGACTCTCTTTAAACGAAAAACACTATCAAATCAGAAAGTGTCGTCCTTGATTAGCTTGTGCGCATTGTACAGGCTAATCAGTGTGCACAGGCTAATCTGGGACACCACTTATTTGACATGCATAAAGACCCGTTTTCCCTGAAAGCAGCCAATATTTACAGATTTCAATGACAAACTGGCCAATGTCGCCGCACAAGCTGTTTAACACTATTGATAACATACACACACTCATAAAAATGTGATGTCATTAAGTAAACTACCATCTAGTTTAAGGTAATTAACAGAACATGCACCACACACATATTCTAATTTTTAACGCTTAAAATAAAGCAAAGTCTGACAAAAGTCAATAAATCAAATTCTTGTCCGCTGAAACGAATGTCAGAAAATATATTTGATTTGTTAGTGTAACCTTAAACTCGCAGCCATACGTCTTACCTGCGACACATCCTGTTACCAAGATAATACATTGCGTCACAATATCGGATTATTCTTCTGTTAATGTTGAGTACACAACTTATAAACAATTTAAATTGAAGATTGTTTATTTGAGTATAACTTTGAATAAATATAGAGATGACATTTGCCAATTAAGCATGTCTGACGTACAAACAACATGGTAATGCAAATTAATAGCTGTATATACAACTGGCATAATATAGCTTAATAAGTTATCACAATTACCGCATGTTTCTGCATGAAGTAAATTGTTCCATTGATGTCGCTCGGTTTGTCCGATGACGGCTTTAGGATTCAAGCGGCGTATTCGTCTGTAATAGCAGAATGTAGCTTTAAAATTACTTTAATGCCTCAAGGATCAGATTTTGTTTAAGACAAAGTGTCTTTACATATAAATACTGGCATATAATACTGATACAAACAAAAATGTAAACTTTTATTGGGTGTTTGTTTGAATAAAATCATATTACAAATCGTTCATGATAAAATATTGCATCATGCAAAAAACATTGTTGCATTTTTATTTAAACATCAGCTAAAGAGTAAAAGTACATTACATTATAGTTTTTTTACCATATTCATATGGCACCACATATGTGTACATACCTTGAATTGGGCAACCAGCAGGAAAAACTTCTTTAACAGAACTTACAAGATGAACAGCGGCACAAAACACGAGAATCAGACGTACATCCATCTTTACCGATGTCTTTTTAGATTAAGACAAGCTAGTGCCCCGAGCAAGTTGTTGAATAATGTGTAGATTATTTTGTTAACAAGCGTGGATTAAGTTTACCTATATTTAAACGCAAAGACAACTGAACTAATGACATGGTTATTTTGCCAACCGCCGTGTATTTACGTGTTTTGTGTTTATACATTGTCAGCTACGCAGATTGGCATACGTATGTGGTTTGTTTTGATTTACTGTGTCTGTTAAATGTTAATTTAATTGACAAATGACGTTTGAATTGTGGTTGCATAATTATTTCCTTTTGAGAAAATGTTCAATGGTAATGTAGGTAACATGAAACACGATAAATTAAATGCATTGGTAGAGATTGGGCATCGTTCCATCAAATTCAGTTTTAATAGTTTATGCAATATGCTAATACATACATTTTTGAGAACAGAGCAGTAACAATTGTAATTTGTCTGTTTATTTGTAAGCAAAAATAGTCTATGAATATTCATAGGCAGCAATTTTTTTTGTTAAGCGTTAACTCTTCGTCAAGGATTGGAGGCGAGCGGGTGATGACGCAACACGCCAGTCGAGCAACGGCATTTCCGGTGGTTATGCTTCCGGTATTGTTCATGTTCACCCCAAGGTAATCTCTTTTGCATGGAGCTTAAAACAACGAACGAGATGTTATACGGACTTTGATAGAGGTAACATAAATTCTAATGAATATGGAATAAATCGTAGATGTATAGCAGACGATGTATAATTTATCAAATAATGGTAGGCAAACACTATAAAAATGAAACGTCGATGTTAATTAAATGCGCAGGTTTATAAACGAATGTCCTCTCCATCACGAATTCCATTCCTTGTACCGGTTAATCATCTCATCTTCAATTTGACTAGTGCATTGACATCAGGCTAAAAGAGCCACCACATATGCCACCATTTATATGACAGCAGTGTTCCAGTACAAAGGTAAATAAACAAAACTTTGAAAGACAGTTAAAAAACAGTAAGTAAAATAAAGTTCTGCGAACTGCACCAAAAAGGCAGTTTGTATGGCACGAGTCTGCAGTACAATCGAATCATTCGTTTTATTTGATTTCAATATGAACCTCATCTAGAACGTACCACAATTGCACGTCCTATGATGGACTCTGGTCCAGTCAGTCTTGCCAGATAGTCGACCAGTTTTACGCTTACTCTTCCAGTTATAGGATTTTTTGGACGTTACCAAAGTCCCCAACGTGGCGAGCAACTCATAATAGAAAAAAATATAAGTCCGTCTTCAACCATCCTTTATTTCTTTCGGAATATTCAACTCAATGTGAGATTGTAAAACATTCAAATGCAAGAGATTAATATCTTTATATAAGGGATATTAACAAATATCCGGATATTCGGATATCCGGATACTGGTCAACTATTTGGATAGTAAAGGAGGATCCGAATACTTGATTAATCGATAGAACCCCTGTTTTTATGCAAACTGTGTTCCTTATCGGATATTTCGACGTTAATCTGTGTACGAGACAACGTAAACATATTCACATAAATCCGTTAATTGGTTGTTTGCTCAGCAAGTGTCCGTGACAGTACCCCATCACCTTAGTCATGATGGCTTAGTTCACAATTGCCCACTTGCGCCTCTGTGTTTGTTGTTATGGTCCTTTCTTTCCGATAATCTCTCTATATTAACATGTCGGCTGGTCAATATGTAAGAATTACAGTATCATGTTGAGTCGATGCCTTGAGTGCATTTTAATAATACTTTATGTAACTCTTTTCAATCCGGAACATTATGCCAAAGAACGAAGAACAAAAAAAAAACACTTGCGTATTACAACTACGCCAAAAAAACTTAAAAACACCAACACATTTTCATAATTAGTATGTTAGATGAACCACGGTATGTTTACTTTTATTTCACTACACGATGAGCTCATAATAATCGAATATTATTTTACTTTCCAACTAGACATTATCTGCGTTTTAAGTATGAAAAGCGATTTTCTGTAATGTTCGTGTATGACATCAAAACTAAAAGCTGCCGGGTTGAATGTTTTAATTATATATGTAGTTATAGTATGATGCTTATTAGTGTTTAATATATTATATTTACCACATGCTATACATTGTTTTCAATGTAATACAGACATTACGTATTTTTTATATTACACATGTGTTATACAACATTTTTAAGCGTTTTNGTGTGGTTCCTACATTTCACCTTTAAGAAATCATAATGTTGATTTTCCAGCTTCAAGAACATTTTGTGTTTTATCTTGTTCTTCTTTGTTATCGGTTCAAAGGTCAGCATTGTAGTTCCACTATGTTCAATACTGTAAATCTGTACTATAGCCGAATACACTGTAGCTACAGCATATATTTCTGCTTCCGTTGCCCATGAAGACCCCCGGCCATCAATAAACATTTGATTAGTCATATGGACACTGGTATCTCCATCTATATATATTGAGTACTGATCAATATTACTGTTCATATGTTCCACAATCTTATCACGAACATGTTTATGTTTCTCTTGGGAACCAAAAATGTCTAAAGCAATACACCTATAGAAGCAGTTTCCATCAGCTTTTACTTTTGTCACATAGAAATTATCTAAAGAGTTATTATTGCTGTGAACATTAAAATTCAACGTACGTGCCTTCTGTAATTTTCTTTGCTTCTTCTGATGTAGGACCCTTTCTAATTTCTCGGTATGTTCATTATGAATATTACTATAAGTTTCTTGTAATGATATTACCTTACTGGTGACTGCCTGTTCTGTTAGTGCAATCAACTTCAAAGAAGCATCTTTCCTAACCGTATCACATTTTTCACGGGTTTCAATGTCCATCTCCATTTGCGGCTCCCATTGTAAACTAAATCCATTTGGCACTATTTCTTCTTTCAGGCACTTTCTCAAAAAATCAGCATGTGATTTGTATCGTATAATCTTGTTTTGGTGTGTTGAAATGTAGCCATTCATTTTCACAAATCTTCTAGGAGTTTAATGTTAATACTCAGTTTTGTATCCAGTAGGGATAAAAGTAAATTTAACACAGAACAAGTTTCACTCTTTTCTGATATATTTCGCCTTAAAAGGCTTTTTCAAAGCATTGTATTTTTTATTATCATTCGTCGGTATTAATATTATAAGTATCTATGTTTTATAATAAGTGTATAATTATTTAACTCATAGTCGTAATAATTTGATTTCATTATCATTATTTTTATAAAAGTGAATTTGTATATGCATGTAGTTTTGGCGCTAATTTGCGTCACTGCCATTTGACGTCATGACGTCATTTCCTGTTTATTTGTTTTGTTGACGTCAATATACAATTGTTTTGGTTGAGAAACATAAAGAAAATGTAGTTAATTTGTAAAAACAAACTTTGAAAAAGCCTTTTAAGGCGAAATATATCAGAAAAGAGTGAAACTTGTTCTGTGGTAAGTCATCAAATCAAATTCTTTTCCGCTGAAACAATTGTCAGAAAATAAATATGAATTTTAGTTTAACCTTGAACTTGCAGTCATAATTCTTACCTGCGAAACATCCTCTTACCAACGTGATAAATTGCGTCCCGATCTATGATTACCCTTCTGTTAATGTCGAGTACATTGTGTACACAATTTGAATGGAAAATTGTTTCTCTGAGTATCACATTCAATTCATATACGTGTATATAAGACATTTGCCATTTAAGCATAACATTTGCCTATGTAGCATGTCTGACGTGCATACATCATGTTTATGTAAAATACAAGTTGTCAAGAATACTGTCATGATAAAGTTTATTCAATTTAATTAATTATCACAATTACCACACGTTTCTGCATGAAGTAAAATGTCCCATTGATGTCGCTCGGTTTGTCAGATGACGGCTTTAGGATGCAAACGGCGTATTCTTCTGTAATAGCAGGATGTAGCTTAAATGGTTCATAAAGACCTCAACAAAGTATGTTCAATACTTAGTTATAATAATTATTATAACAATGTTTAAATAATGAAAATATTAGAGTTCAACGGAAACGTGCCATCCCAAATTGTCATTAATAATAGACAGTGTTTAGGGTTAAATAATACATGATAATTGTATAACATAATTAATTAAACCTTGTTGAATTATTATTTTGACATCAGCTGTACCTTAAATAATAGTTTTTTTTTACCATATTCATATTGCATCAAAATGTGTACATACCTTGTATTGGGCAACCATCAGGCGAAACTTCTGTCACTGACCTAACAAGATGAACAGCGGCACAAAACACGAGAATCATTGTAAATTAAGACAAGATAATGCACCGAGAACGGTGTTGACGAATGTGTAGATCCCATTGTTAACAAGCGTCAAGTATGTATACGTATATTTAAACGAAAGGATGACTGAATTGATAATATGATTATGATTATTTTCTCAACCGCAGTGTATTTACGTGTTTGGGGTTATTTAATGTTAGCCAGGCAGTTTGTGGTTTGTGTTTTGATTTACGGTGTCTGCTTATTGCAAAGCTTATTGACAACTGACGTATGAATTGTGGTTGCATAATTATTTCCTTCTGAAACGATGTTCACTGGTAATGTAGGCGATATGTTACACGCTAATTAAAATACATCTTAGCATTGGTAGGGATCGGGCAAAACGCAACACCGCCTTTGAACAACACAAATCTTCTTTTAACATATACTTCTTTTGTGTGCACCCAATAGTTGGAATGAACCTATGTATGAAAAGCTAAAATAATCAAAGCTGAAAACATCATTTGCGCCGCTTGTAACGGTCAGTTAACCTAGTTGCACCAACAAATGTGGCCGACCCGGACTTAAACACGCTGTAATTTCTGGAGTTCAAGACTTCAAACAGATGAGCCATTTTAATATCAATTATGTTCAATATTAACTTCAGATTGATACAATATGTGAAGAGCATAAAAACGGCTCTTATTGTTAAGCGAAGTATATTGTTTATGTTCAGTTGAAAATGATTGTTTTGTGTCAAGTGTGTGGTTGAAATTGTTGCTTTGATTTTATTCGATATCAATCTTTGAAATGCAGGATGATTCTTGTAAGAACAGAACAATTGGTTGAGACCAATAAGTTTAACACAATATATGAAGGAAATCGATAAAAAGGAGGGTACCTCAAATAAAATAGCCTCTACATTATTTTTAACATCCAGTAATTTGTTCCATTTTAAAGTCTTTGGTTGCTATATCACTTTGTACGTAAGTTGTAAATAAAATTGTGTCACAGACGATTATAAGACAGTCATGAAAACTGTTACTGACTGCATTGTTTTACAAAATATTTAAAATAGCTTGTCGGAATGATATATTCATTAGTTGCTATAGCATCTTTTTGTTCATTTGATTTTAAGTTATCAAAGACACAGCGAACGAATGCTTCGTTTACATCACGAAAACAAACGTCTGAATAAGTTGTTTTGACGATTAAATGTTAAATTAACAAATGTAAGTTTTTAAATAAACATCATCGACAGAGAATGATTTGTTACAACAAGTAGTCGTGCTTTTGCAAACACTAGTCTACAGAGAAAATTAGGCAATAAGCTAATAAATACATTTTTGACAACATAGCAGTTACATTTGTGTTCAGTTTGTTTATTTGTAAGCGAACATGGTCCATGTTTATGTATAGGCAGCACATCTATTTGTAAAGTGTAAACTTGTCGTCAGGTATAAGAGGCGAGCGGGCAACACGCCAGTCGAGCGCCGGCATTTCCAGTGGTTATACTTCCTGTATCGTTCTTTTTCAGTCCAAGGTCATCCTCCTTTGCATGGAGCTTAAAACAACGAAAAAGAGGTACATGTAACACAAATGAATATATTCATGGACGAAATAATAGATGTGTAGCAGACGATTTATAATTAAAATGTATTAATCAATGGTAAATATAAGCTATAAAAAGGAAATATTAATTAAATAATTTAATTTAATTTAATAAAAGGCCTCATCATGGGGTATTCCATTCCTTGTACAGGTCCATCATCAACTGATCTTCAATCACACCAGTAAATTGGTATCAGGCTTCATGGGCCCCCACATGTCACGATTTTCTCAGCAGTTTGCCAATACAGAGTAGTCTAATTCCCCAAATTGAAGGGGGGGGGGGGGNAAATTGAGGGGGGGGGGGATCACAAAGGAAAAATATTCCCATTATTTTAGAGGAGTCAAATACAGAAACAAAACTTTAAAAAGTGAAATGAACTCCTGTGAACTGCACCAAAACTGGAGTTCATATGATAAGTGTCTGAACTACAATCGGCTAATTCGTAATATATATTTTTTTTAAATAAACCTCATATCTTACCACAATTCCACGTCCTATGATTGACTCTGGTCCAGTCAGTCTTGCAAGGTAGTCGACAAGTCTCACGCTTACTTTTCCAGTTATAGGATTTTGATGGATGTTACCAAAGTCTCCAACGTGGCGATCGCTTCATAATAGAAAAAAATACGTCCGTCTTAAACTATCGTATATTGCTTTCAGAATATTATACTCAATGTGATATTATGTGTTTAACTATGATTGCAAAGAGTACTATATCTTATGTCTTTAACTATGCTCGCAAAGAATGTTACTATATTTAATGTGTTTAACTTTGCTTGCTTGCAAAGAATGTTCCTAGATCTTATGTGTTTAACTTTGCTTGCTTGCAAAGAACGTTCCAAGATCTTATGTGTTTAACTATACTTGCAAAGAATTGCGCTAGATCTGTGACAAAATGAAGCATTTAAAATAACAGATATGGTTACACAAAGCCTAAACTCTGGAATAGATTGATAACCAATCTACGCATGTCTTGTTCACAACGCGCAAAAGAAATTACCGACGAAGAATAATTTTTATTCGACACAAACTTGTTCTAATTCGCTGTATTTGTATTTTGAGTCCTACATTGAACTCGCAGTCATCATTCTCACATGGAAAACATCCTCTTATGGTTGCGTCCGGATTACGGATTAACTTTCTTGGCATGTCGATTACATTGCTGTCTAATTATAATTGTATAATGTAATATCACCAAACAAATGACGACTTAGTTCCTGTACAAATCTACGCATGTCTTGTTCACAACGCGCAAAATAAATTTCTGACGAAGAATTCATAATTCGTCTTTACGTAACAAGTAAAAACCTTGCAATAAAAATATTTTTATGATGTTTATTAGTTTAACCTATATGTGTTTCTATAATACAGAGGCTAATTGCGTTCGTTAATTTTAACGTTTACAATTAATTGTTGTTTTATTTGGAAAGGATCAATTTGGGAGTCACATTTCCCTAATTAGAATTTTTCTTTTTGTCAAATATGTTTTTCTAAAGTGTCTTATCGAGATATTAAAAACCTGTTTTGACTTTGATTATGAACATTAACTCACCATTTGCAAAACAAAAACATTCTGGATTTTTCCCTTTTTTTACCGATTTGAAATCCAACTTTTACATTAAGTTAAAACGGTTATTTTAAATTAGTTCACTGCTGCCCAGCGCATCAACGAGTTAGTTTGTGTATAGATCTAAACGATTGGTTAGTAAACGCTCGGTATTGTTGTACCGATTTCATGTTTTATTCCCCGTCGTATTATCGATTTGGCGTTGTCCGTCCGCCCGTTATTCCTTCCGTTCTCTCTACCGGAACACCTTTGTAAGCGGAACCATATCTCGAAATTGCTTGGGCCGCTTTCATTGCAACTTAGTATGAGTGTATATATGGATAGAGGATGTTGCTCGTAAAATTCCGTTGCAATCCATTTGCAAATAGGGAAGATATGGCCCTTTTTTTACTTGAAAACTAGCACATTTTTGTGTCTTGGAACTGCTTGGGAAGATTCCATTTAGAATTGCTTTTAGTGTTTTTTTAGAAAAGAGGATGATGCACGTCAATAAGCGACGCAGCCATTTGTTAATAACAGAGTTATAGCCCTATTTGACTTGACAATAATTTTTTTATAAAAACTTAGCAGAAACATATTTACATTTCCAACAAAATCCGGTTGACTTATTAAATATGTCATCCATTCTCTATAAAAGTCTATGAATGAATGGGCTAACATGTGGTATCCGCAACTTAAAATATAAGAAACTAAAATTTCTACCGTTTTTAAGACAATAAACATGGCTTGAAATTGCCATTTTTAAAATTAAAGCATTTAATAGCGCAATATTTGTTAAGCTGACCTTGTCATGTTAAAGGTAAGTTGTAACAAAGTGTTATTTTAACAATGCTGTAGTGTGTGTAGTTCATTTGATTAACTATTAAAGCAAAAATAACATTGTATCCAAATCCTGTATATAATGGATATCATAACAGAATGCAAAGTCATTCATTCGCAGAAACCTTAGGTCACCGCAAGGAGTTTGCTGTAGACACACGTTTACAATAAAATATTGTGATTTATGCTGACTTAATTTGCATGCATTTAAGAGGAAAAAGATAAATATTCCTTTAGTTTTAAGAACGAAATGCATCAAACACCATAAAGATCGTACAGATGTTGTGAGCATCGGTGAATGGTCAACGCAAGCGTCAAAACTATGTTTTCGAATGCGCCAATGGATTGAATGGAGGCCATTAGTTGGCCGATTCAACACATTTTAGGGGCTGGTCCGAAACTCAAATGGGGACTAATTCATAGTATAACGAGCTGTCATGCTCTTCCCCTATTTGATTACTCGGCGTATGTGTACCTTTTTGTTCAATATAATCTGCAAACTGTCGACGGCATTATATTTTTATTTAAACTTTTATCTTTTTGATCACACGGAGGCATTTTGAACAGTAAAACTGTTATAAACTCATTTTAAAACCAAAACATTTAATTTAACACATTTTCAAACATTGTATAGAGGCCTTATCGCAAGGTTATATAGTTTGTAAGAACGACTTAAGAATACACCGCGTCAACAGAACGACAATTGTGCGTCAGACGTGCGACAACCGCAGAAATGTATGACAATCGCACGATTCACGCACGTAGTACTTGCGACTGCTGCGAGTCTGAGGCACGATGAACGCACATGAAACGCATCAAAGGCAGACCCAATATAGTTGTTTTGAAATAAACAAACGTGCCAATTGGCGATAAGTTTATTGAATACCACACGACATTTTACATAAACATTATTAAAGTTGTTGAACCGGAGTGTTAGTCAAATGCGAGTGTTATGTGTTTCGATTTTATAAAGATATATGCGGGTTGTATTTTTTGATCAGATAGTTCATGTTGAATGCTTTGGCCAATTTGTGTATATATAGCGTGGTACAGTGTATGTCAGAACAAAACAACACAATATGGTATAATGCTCAGAATAGCATACATAGTATAAAATACATAACATTTGCCAGACGAAATGGTGTAAAATAACACATCAAATCCTATAACAAAATACACATAAATCATCTGAGACCAAAGTTGTAAAATTACAAAAAGTCAAATACAATCGAATATAATATTGCTATTGCAAACAAATACAAAAATACAATTGCCATTATTGGATCCATTGAGATAAAGTTTTATATAAAAATGAAGAAATTACACACACACATTACCAGGGGATAACTTATTTTAATCATCCGAAGTATTGTATTTGAAGCCAGTTACCAACTGCCTTAACAATACAATACAATGCATACCACACGACATTTTACATTAACATTATTAAAGTTGTTGAACCGGTGTGTTCCTCAAATGCTAGTGTTGTGTGTTTCGATATTAAAAACACATATGCGGGTAGTATTTTTAGATCAGATAGTTCATTTTGCATGATTTGAAAATTTGTGCATATAAAAAACGAGCTACAGTGTAAGTCAGAAAAAAAATGATATGGTAAAAAAGCATACATAGTATAAAATACATATCATTTGCCAGACGAAATGGTACAAAATAACACATTAAATCCTATTAAAAAATACACATAAATCATCTGAGACCAGAGTTGTACAATTACAAAAAGTCAAATACAATTGAACATAATATTGCTTTTGCAAACAAATAAAACAAAATACAATTGTCATAATTGGATCTAAAGAGATACAGTTTTTTAATAGAAATTAAGAAACTACAGATACACCTTACCAGGGATAGATTATTTTTATCATCCATAGTATTGTATTTAAAGCCAGTTACCAACTGTCTTGACAATACAATACAATGCATAACACACGATATTTTACATAAACATTATTAAAGCTGGGGTCACCGCTATGAACGGTCAATACGAATCATTGAGGAATAAACCTGTTGATAGGTATGCACAACCTTACACTAAGCACAACTCTAATCACAAATCAAACATTTCAAGTTTCAATAAACATTGAAGTCATATTATTGCAATTCAAATTGCTGGATACGGTTATTTAGATTGCATTGCAATAAAATTACCCAGTTAATTCAGATAAACAAGAGATACTTTCTGGGGTAGTAAAAAAAAAAGAAGAAACTGCCGGTATCGACGTACATGTACTCCGTTCTTGTAATGCATTTCACGTAGAAAACGTAATAAAAGGTGTAACATGCCCGTTTAAATAGACTGAATTAATACTTTTGTCTTTAATGTTCCATTCAAATCGGACACTGTATTATATTCTCATTTAAATTATTAATGATTACTATGTTATGTAGGCCGAAAATGAAAAGAATATTTGATTCGACAAAACGCAACAGTGTCTTGCGAAGTGTTTATTGATTGAAGTCTTAACGTGAATCACCTACGTTATTTACCCACTTTGTTTCTGCGTATCGTATTTGATTTATTTTACATAATACAGTAGCAATACTAATATTACGTATTGTGGGTATTACTTTACATAGTATTGAGCATTATAAATACAAGTTTGATTTTCCTGCTAAGAAGAGTGCTTTTAGTAAAAAAAAACATGTCGATTGTCAAAGTTTTTAGCATATTACAAAGTATCATTCAGAAATCATATACTATATCATAAACTATAAATATACTTCTATCTCTGCAATTTATTGTTTTAATATTGCCAGAATACTTAAATAAACTGATAATACAAAGTGTAATAGGACGTTGAAAACGACAAACAAAATCAACGTCATTATTTCATAGTTAATGAAAAAAGATTAAACAACAACAACAAGCAATAGATCTTGTATTAAGGGAGATGTATCAATTTCATTAATACCTTTAAAATCTGTTTCTTATATTTATAGTTAATGTCGTTTTTTGTAAAGTTTTATGATGATTGTTAGTTATGACTAATTAAACGTTATACATGTGTGACTCATCTTTTTCGAAAACGTTCAAGACCATAACATACCTTTGACGATGATTACTAATGCATCGATAAGTTGCTTTGCTCTGTTATAAAATATATAATCTAGAGTTTTATTGCTGTGCATACATATATGTAAAACATCTCATGTATCAGCCTTACACAACGTATATTCGCAATCTTCTTGATTTGCGAGGTGGTCAAGGCTTTCTTTTAGAACCAATGCTAAATACATATTTGGTTTGTTTGCCTCGACTATTTCTCCTATCAACATAGCGATCGCATACAGTTTATTTTCTTTCTTGTCCTTTGCACATACTATTGCTCCACTGTCTCCTTCTAGGGCGAATAGTCGGTTTCTGTGACGATCAGCAATTACTATATATGCCCCGTCCGATGTCGGCTTCTTATAATAAGTGACTTTTATTATTCCCAATCCAGGGGCCAATCCATGACCCCAGATATGTACCGGCATACATTTCCATGACAATAATAGACTGTGTTCAATAAATTCAGCAAATATACTTTCGCCGTTTTCTTTTCGAAACGCTGTGTCACAAATCTTCCGACAGCTATCAAGAACTTCTACAGGAAGAATATCCAGCCAGTCTATCTCATGAATATTTGAAATATGACCGATCGCTGTTTTGTTAGTACCAGCCTTTAAAATGAGATGTGTACCTTTTTGAATACAATCTTTGTGTGGAAGTACGACATGTCGTGACATTAGAGCAACTATCTGTTTACTACATACATCTGTGGGCAATAATCCGTCTCTGTCAGTTGAAGTACGACTATAAATCATATGTTCATCTTTTTGGACATCTTTAGGTTTTTGTGCAGTGTGCCTTTCCGCGAAACCCCCAAGTGTACCTTGAATTCCATGTACTTCTAGTTCATCTCCAGATTGTATAGATAACTGTTTTAATTTGCAGATTCTACATCTGAAATGATGCCAATCGAAAGCAGCCATTTTGCGTTGAATTTCAAAAACTACAGCCTGATAATTTGAATCCGAATCATCAATGTCGATAAGAATACCACTCCGTTGTTTGGAACATCCAATCACTCCTGGTGTTTCTAGTACAGAGGTCATAATCTGGAACAACAAAGACATAAAGTTGGTTTATATTAACACTATCAATGAATCTTATTGTAGAACGACCCATTTGTTCTCTTTTATGTAAGGCTATATGGCTTATGTCAATAATCATCCAGGCAGTCACTATCAACGATCATACTCTTAGAAGAGAACAATACATATTATCAAAGTGAAAAGTATGTTCTGACTTTGTATCGTTGTATTACTAAACTTAATCACGAACTTATTGCAATGAACTGTCAACATGTTACAGCCAAGTGTAAAAAAGTTTTAAAACTGTAAGCAGGCAGTTGACTTTTTAGAAATTAAATGCGTATGTATTCGGTCCATTTTCCGTACCGATTGACAAGCATATTCCTTAACTCTACTAGTATATTAAATAGTGAACGTCTTTTTATTTATTTGTAGCCGTCATAGGATCAAGGTGGACAATGTATGAACACATGTTCTTATAGAAATTAAAAGCTGTAAAATACTCATACATCATCCATTGTCGACGGGAACTCAAGTGTGTTCTCTGGGAAAACTGGCC
The DNA here is from genome assembly GCA_007657795.1 of Dreissena rostriformis. Lineage (NCBI taxonomy): Eukaryota > Metazoa > Mollusca > Bivalvia > Myida > Dreissenidae > Dreissena > Dreissena rostriformis. Next base: position 89,284 of record VMBQ01000939.1, on the reverse strand, counting down.
ATTCTTCTTTGGGCACATCGCTTCGCTCGTATGCAGCCCGGATACCGTCGTAAATGTCATCCGTTTCATCTAAAACAATATCAGATTTTAAAAACAAATATCAGTATCATAAAATACTTCCATGACGAATCAGGTTTTCATCAGATAAATACATGTTAAGGTATGTGTATTTTCCCTTACCTGTTTCATCTTCACGCGTTTGTCCGTTCGCATTTGTTATCAGTTTCTTCAGTATGCGAAACTCAAATCTTTCCATTAAATTATCAGCTGCATCGCGTATATTTTCAAGTTGTGTATGCGCTACCAAAACAGTACAGTCCACTTCGAATGCATTACAATGTGTGCGCTCCCCAACTAATAACACGCAACACACATCTCTACGCGCTCTCAGATTTATCCAAACCATAACCAACTCCTGTAAGTCGCTTTCCACAATCATCAAGACAGGTGCATGATTTGCAGTATTGAGAAGGTTGGCGTTTTTGGCAGAGTACTTCGTACCATCAGCGAGATTCAATTGTCCAAATAGCGTGTCAGTGGTATAGACTGCTACCGAAGTGGCGTCAATCAGTGTCAATTCATGTTCATCTACACGAGCACCATTTAAATTGTTATTACAAATTGTTACGATGCCTTGGATTGTCGCGCGACTTAACGCAAACGACGGAAATTCTTCTTCAGACACATGTATGCAGCATGTAAACGTTGATTGTATGTGGTTATCTGAAAATAGTAATGACAATGGAAGATGTCACAATTGTTCATTATATTGCCTTAACACAGACTATATACAATAATATCTCAAAGTCCAAAGGTGACATATATAGAACACTTAATAATAAATATAACCAGCTAAAACGTAGATTCATTTTAAAAAAGAAACGAATCATCATTTATATTTTAGCAACATGATCACAATTTTTTATTTATTTCGTTTCCAATGATAAGTACTATTTAAGAGATTTATTTCGGAATATTAATAACTGTTACAATGAATATGGTCCAACATAGTTTAACAAATAGTTGTACCTAATCTTTGATGGCCTAGAGGAATTTTACGAACAAACGATGCAATCTCTTGATTACGGGCATGTTCGTCTTTGTTCGGAAGTCGCAGGAAACAATCTGGTTCTAGTTTAAGAATATTGCTGATATCTTGCATAACCATTGAATCCTGACGACGCAAAATACGTCCAGACATGGTACTGTTAACTACTGGATACAACAGTATTTTAGAATAGTAGTTATGAAGACATGTCGAGAGTATCTCCAATATAACAAAATCTGTGTCATCCTTCGTCAAAGAGTAAGTGTTGGACGCAACCTGAATAAAATAATCGTGAGATAAAAAAACGTACAACGTTTAAGAAATGATTATATTACAATAACTCGTAGAAGAGAAAGCAGAAGTAGAAGTAGTAGAAACAGTACTAGTTGTTGTAGTAGTAGTAGTAGTAGTAGTAGTAGTAGTAGTAGTAGTAGAAGTAGTAGTAGTAGTAGTGGTAGTAGAAGTAGTAGTAGTATCAGCAGTAGTAGTAGTAGTAGTAGTAGTAGTAGTAGTAGTAGTAATAGTATTAGGAGTAATAGTATTAGAAGTAGTAGTAGTAGCAGTTTTATAGTGGTGGTACCTTTTCGAGATGTTTCATGCTTATTGTCGGCCTTTTTCCGGCACATTTCTCTAGACTGACTATTTGAAGTAAGCCGTTTAACTTCGTTAATATTATAAACAACTCTTCATCGTCTAGACTGAAATTCATCGACTTCGTCAAAGCATAAGCCATCTCCTGTACCTGAAACCGAATCAATCGAAGCCAAATCACATGAAAAGTTACCAACATTTTGAAGGATACTAAAACATCTTTGTTCGACATGATAAGGTATTAATTAATCGTCTTCCAGCAGAATGACATTTAAAAGGCATAATGATAATATATATTGAAACTTATGAAAACGAAATATGTGTTTGTGTCTTGGAAACACGATCATATGAAACGTTAAAAACAAATCCTTCGTGATATTTACTTAAAAATTACCCAAATATGTTGTTTGTTCTAACCCCAAAAATATTTCTTACGAGTTTTTAGTTATTGCAGATAATCGGTGTTTGCGACTACATAAACTCAAACGATATCACATGTTACACAATGAGATTTTACGATATGAAATTATGCTTTTTTCTTAAAAACACTTACCTCGCACAGTAAGTTAGTGATATCAGCATTGTGCTCTTCTAAAACTGCGCGGAATGTTTTACAATTGCGTAGTATACCGATAATGTCCACAAATTCTGCCGAACGTGCTTCTGTTACATTTTGATACCCAACGGCGTCAATAAAACACTTTCCAATCTCCCAATAATCGGTACACCACCGTCTTGCATTGGTGTTGTTCCAGTTTGGAGCATTGTTCGTATGGCATTCGGATATACAATCGCGAATCGAATCACAAACCTGTTTTAGACAAGGTCTGTAAGCGTTGGCTGCATGGACCGTGCATTGTCCGCTCACCGTGGTGCAAAAACCTTCAGTAGGGCATGGGATGATGTTCCGCGTCGAACATTCATTACAAAAAGCCAGCTTATTTGGCAGGCATTGCTTTCCGATATCGTACTGAAGTGCTTGCAGATTTTTTATCACAAACTTACGTAATCCATCTTTTGTAATATTTAGAGCAAGACATGCTTTAAACCAATGCCATAGTCCACGAGAGTTAAACTGTGTTAATCTATGATCCCATAGGTTCTCATTAGACATGTCCGCAGATTATTGTACGGACTATTTCCTATACATATTTAAGTGTATCCATTTTGTAATTTACACGAAAAAAATGCTATATTGTGTTCTCGATTCTTCTGCATTTAAGATTTCAAGTAGTGCGAACATGTGTATTGATCTGCGAAAAACGAGCTATACGCGGACAGGTTAACTTACAAGATATTGATTTTGCTCAAATACCATTGAGGTGTTCAATACATTTATGTAAGGTTGGGTAAACTGGTATAATGTAATCTATTCGATTTAAACTTTGAATAAGTAAACTGTCATAAATCAAGTTTTCGAGGACAATAAAGCTGTTAAATTTATATGACACCAAGCAGTGTGCTATTCATAATATTTAAACGTTAATGTACGTTCGAACTATTGGGACAATTTCGGTTCGGTCGGTTTATTAAATCACGTGCTCTTGATAATTAATCACGTTCACGTGTACATGCCGTTACTGTTAAACTAATTTTAAACATAAGTAAGTGTGGTATTTACCTTTACTTTACCATCCATAAACACTGTTTTAAAATATGTATGTATGTTTTTCATACAGGTCTCATAAGAAGATCTTTATAATATGCTAGGATGAAAATATATCAGTCAACGAGAAAAAAAAACTTATATTTATAAATAATGTATACAAGTGATTCTAGCCATGCACCTAACAACATATAATCTCATATGCGCAGCAGTTGGGTCATCAAGAAATATTTTGCTAAGAAATTTGTTACATCTCCAAAAAAATAATAATCAAGCTAAAACATATTTATATTCAAATTCATCTCTACATTCTACTGTATCTGAATGAAATTATCTTCCCCGTTACGTCAAAATTGGTGAGTCGATGCATTCCTTCATAAGAATATTGAACACATTTCGACCTATTCCAAATCATGTATTTAGGACGGCGAAAAACGCTCCCAAATATTACACGCGAGCTTACTATCAAAGTTTAGAGCCTTAAATAAACATTTATTCAGAGGCAAGATATTTTAATAGTGTTTAGCAAATGTATAGTTTTTTAGTTAGATACAACCGTAATTCAATAATAAATAAACAGGCAACTTAACACAGTCAATTTACCGCATTATAGTGTATGAATGTCACATGAACCTTATAAGTATTGACATACACGCGTAAACCTCTCTCAGTAGTTATCTCCCTTTACCACTGCCACCAAGGATAAACTCATTTTACATCTGGGCGCATTATCAGTTCGTAGTTTTTTTTCTTAACAATAACTTTTATATTCGAAATGTTCGATTGTGCTACGCTAAAAAATTAATAAATCCGGAAGTGCTTATCCTTTTATAGCTATACTAAATCATCAATGTCGACATTGGAGAAATGTTTGCAACATATTGATTCGTTTGAGTAATTCTATCACTTAGTATGTAACATAAAGAAATAAAACTATTCATCCATTTTATTACTAGTATCAATCAATACATGTTTAAGATTCAAATGCACATGACTGTTATTATATTTCTTCAGGTAAATGTCGTTGATGTCCTTTTCGTAAGCGTATGATCTATTCAAATTATTTCTAACCATTGTTTACGTAATACAGATTATATCGGTGTCGCAACATTAAATAAAGCATTCAGATTCATGTTAGATTCAATTCTATTAATCAGATACACATTAATATGGTAAAGATGTAGACTTGGAGTATATTGATTCCGAATGTTTATATACTACTTTTCCGCTACGCTAATCAAAGCTTTGTTCCGTAATAAGATGATACAGGTTGGTCTTTTAGATAGTTCGATCTACCATGCATGTGATATTCTGCAACAGGTCTCTATACGAATCGTTTGTTTCTACAGGAAATATGACACTGGCTGTGTCACTAGCTAATTAAGTTTAGTGCTTATTGTACTTTGGTTTCAAATTGATGTTGATTGAGGTACTAATGGTGCATGAGAAATTTGGTTTAGTCTAAAATTACAACACCGAGGTGTACGAGTTGTGCAATGTTGTATAATTGAGGTGAATTCAACACCAAAACGATCCTTGCAAAATATTTTTATTACTTGGAATATCGGTTTTGCAGCATACGTTTATTTTCTCAGTAAATGTAAGTATCGCATCCCCGTAATTTATGCAATTTTGTAAAGTCTCCCCCGAATAAATTTAATTTGTCATAAGCTTGTAGAAATCCTTCTCGAATTCAAAGTGGGTTACCTTCTGAAATACGTGTTGTAGTCGATGTAGGATTTAAAGTTTGGCTCTTGATAAAACTTAAGCACTCTATTTAGGTGTTTTATTCCCATACCAAAATTGAAGATGAATTGTAGCGTACAATATTGTTCCACTTTGTCATTTAATGTTAACATTATTTTTCAGGTTTGGACCGTTTTGGGTAGAATTTATTATTTTGATCACTCCAGAGTTATCTTTTCCATAGGTTTTGAGAGTATGGAGACAGATCAACATTTTTCAGTAATTGAATTGGTAAAATATGCTGGTCATCCAAGCGAAACTTTCAAGATTGTACCCTTGCACATGGTTGTCTTAGTTCTTGTTTGTAGAGCCATTTGTAATCCGAATGCGGAAGACATCGATTCATTTTCCATTCATAAAGACTGTTCGCATCCTCATAAAATAAGTATAAGTTTTGTTTTGTACAAGCATATTCCTTTAAATATACTTTTAATGGTTGATTGTAGTCGGTTTTGATAGTAGCCTTTTGATACACAATTCAGCACACCGTGCTCAATACACGAAGCCTTGTCAGTACCAGAAAGCAGTTCTTAGTTCTAACCACTGATTTTCAAACATGCGCTCAATGATAATCCTGGTTCTCCATAATAGTGATCTGGATTCAATTTGTTAAAACACGCCTGTTAAAGTTTGGTTTGTTATCTCAGAATGAAAAAAGCCTATTATCGGTAAATGATGTATTGGTATTTTACCACACCTTTTGTTAGGCATTAGTTTCGGATGAGCTATGTTTGAGACTTCTTCATTAAACATTGTGAAGCATTAATCACCATTTAACTTTATATCTCCACTAAATTTTAAAGACTGTATTCCACATATTGTAAACTGTCAATAAAATTAATTTTTAAGACCCGAGTGAAAATGACATATGTAATTTCCCGTGTTTATGTCTGTGAATTGTGTTTTTAATAGTTTATTTCATGAGAAGTTGAGATTCATACCCATGTAACGTATGCAACACAACCGAGTAAACTTAACGTTGCAAAGCGGTGTATGAAGCACCGATACATTCTCTTGCCAAATGGTTATGGTGACGAACCATTGTTCCATCTTGTTTATCCTTCGAAGGTAAAGTGTTATTACAAATTCAACACTGTCATAAAGTGGTACTCGCGAGAAAAATTCATCGTATTCACTATCATATCTTCCAGCATAGGTCAATGTGGATTAAGTGTATTTGAGGATCATCATACACCACTATATTTGCAAACGAGCACGGTCATTGTTTCGCCACATTACTTTACAATTGAATAGTAGTACGTTCAAAGTCTGTGTAAATACTGAATTGTTCACGTCACATTTCTTTCTTCAAAATATATAAATTGTTAAATAGTGTCACCTGATATAGTTATTCCAATGCTGTTGTGGTCCATTGGTAGAACAGTAATTGATTTGATTATCCATTTATCTTGACACCCACATCCATTAAGATAATACGAACAAAATATGTGTGCTGTCTCGGTTTGTTAAGAAAAGTATTCAAATACTGTATCAAACAATGTTGTCTACTTTTTGCAAAAATACAGTTGCCATGTAACTTGCATCCTTTTGCTTGGTAACTCGCATTGGGAGTATGTATTCATACTTTAAATATGTTGATTGAAATATCAAGGTTTTTGCGTTCAAATGTTAGAAGTAAAAACTGGTCATGGAATATCGCCCATGTTTTGTTAATGTTCAAAATATATGTATTCACAAACTTTTATTGGTGTACTTCTTGGTTGTGAAGTCAGTATCACACTACACTGAAACAATGTCTCGTCTTAATTGTTAATAATTAAAATTGACACAAGTGTTTTCAAATGTTATGGTAAAGGGAAGTTACTGCTGGCAATAAACGGAGTCAATTCGACAAAGTGGACTTCACCACGGAATACCTTTTCAGAGACTATTTCGCATCCACTCTTTTAAACCTTCGATTACTTTTCGTAGCGATTTATTGAGGCCTCGTTTCCTGATTTAACAACACGTTTGTCCTACATCTTCAATAGTGCTCCGCGTTATATCCATCGAATGTCAACACCTGTTGATAACTCTGTTTGCACGGTTTTATACTTAACGGATTGTTGTTACGCTCGTTCTATATATAAATGAGTGGAATAGTATTGGCTAAACATTCCAGTAGATCGTTGTGGGCAGATTTTATGGTTCAATGTTGAACATTTCTGCTGTATCATTTTATGCAATTACAACTCTGGATAACTGTCTGAGGTTATAAGAAGGTATGAATATTTTATCTTGATTTGTTTTGGTAATTATCCACAAATCGTGTGTGTTTTATATGAACGAATAAATATAATAACTGACGTATTCAATTAAAGAAACATAGTAGGAATCGAATCGGAGGCTACGTGGAAATCATATCCGCAGCGCGACGGAAACTAAGGCTTATAATAAAAAAAACATATTTTTTGGGTGCATTTGCTCATATTCCAGGTTGAGTTTTCAAAAATGTTTGCTGAATTCGATCATATGTGCATTTTTTAATACAAAGACATATTTGAAACAACGCGACTTATATAATTATATAATTTCTGTCATCGACTAATGTAATCAAAGTGGGGAATATATTTTGAAAAGTAAAGTTTTGACGACTTGACTTTTCTATTTTCGTTAGAGATGTAAGCGAAAACACACAATTTATTGTGTAACCTGATTTAAATATGTCAGTATGCATTCTGAAGCATTTTTTAAGTGTGAAAACTATTGTTTCAAGTATGTTTTAATATATAATGAGCAGCAACACAGATTTGTGTTGACTTAATGTGCTCCTTATAATACTAATCATGGTTAATGAAAAATAATATTACTGTCAGACTTAAAATAGTATAAACTATAAATGTTGTTTTATGTTAAAGGGACTGTAAACCACGAATGACAAAAAAAGAAAAGTTGTTAAATACCGTATTTTTTTTCACAATTATTAGTTTATATNCGCGAAATTTTATTACCGAATATACTGAAAATATGAACTTTTTCAAGTAATGTAATATACCAGTCGTGATATTTTAATCAATATAAACTAATAATTGTAAAAAATACGGTATTTTAGAACTTTTCATTTTTCGTCATTCGTGGTTTTCAGTCCCTTTAACCATTTGATAAATTGCTTAAACGAACGTATTTTATATTATAAAGATGCCTAAAGGCATTCATGTGTGATGTTTATAACCTTGAATTTCTCTATAATGTCCTCATGTTATAAACAGTTTTACACAACGTACATGCAGTGGCGTATTCTGCTGTTTTAAATGTGCAGAGAAAGCAATCCACGAATGTTTGGACTGAATTAAATGAAATAAATGGGCATGACATCGTTAAACTTTAAATATAAGTTTGTTTCAAAACGCATATACTTAATGAACATATCTTCGTCATCAATAAAGCATGCGAAAAAAATCTGCTGAACGATGCGTATGATACCCATACAGTAATTGAACGATGATTGAATTACACATTCATGACCTTAATACATTATCCGGTTCCTAAACATAATATGGAACCAAAACAAAATTAACACAGTTGCTTACATATTGTTCTAAATGCGAATCATAAAACATGAATACAAACACACTGTTCATGTTATTGGTGTAATACATATTTGATAATTTTGTTAACTGAAAGTTGTTTTAATTTATTTATCCGAATCATCGTGGTAAATTTCCAAATACATCTTATTTTCAATAAACGCCAGTCTAACAATTCTATAATATGGCTACGCCGCTGAGTGACGTGGGATTAACGGAAGTAAACCGTACAACGCCTGACTTGATTGAACTAAACTCAGTGGACCCGGAGAGTTGCTTGCAATTGCAAACCCGATATTTGCAAACGTAAAGCGATCTTTGAAAGTAAGTGTGTTTTTTGTTTTCATTCATAGAATTTACAGTTTCTGGATAAGTAATTTAAGGATACAGTTTATATTATTTGTTATATACATTGAAACAAGGATTGTGTTTAAAAAGCTTCATAGATTGTTATATACACATGACTTTGACTGGTGGTCTTTTCAACAGACGTGTGTGAAAATATTAGATGATATTGCAGCGATGTCTTAGCATAAATATGCATTCATTCCTCAGCACTCGAGGTTCGATGTTAGATGATGAATACATTATTTATTATACCATTAAATCTATTCTGTATTTTCAAAAGAAGCAAAACAAGAGTGTTTAAATAATTTAAATAATATATAAAACGAACGCATTTTTGTCGACAAACATGAACTACTACGTAACATTGCCTTTGATGACTTATAATTTGATACATTGAAAAAAAGCAAAAGATGAGTATAATGATGATTTTAATGTCAATTGCTATTGTTTCGAAATGATTCTATATTATATTCCTGGACTGATGGTATCTTCAATTTTAGTCAATTCTGAAGTTTTTCATTAAAATAATGTTGGAAGTGGGTATGCTTTTCTGATTGTAACTTATACAAATGTAACAAATTGACAAATGATTTAATAAATTATTGTGCCTTTTGTGCGTTGTTAGCTTGATTGTAACACAAATTCATATGTGTACATGTATATTTAAACTAGATTTATTATGCAGTGTTTGATCGTTTTCAATTTTATACCGCTTACAAAGTGTTGAATTTTAGAATATTCCCAAATCTGTGCGATAGATATCCACAATTTTAATTATAATTAACTGTTATTTGGCATGGCATGAATTATATATATATACATTGGAGTGTTCTACGATTGGTGGCGTGTGCCATTCCTAACCGTTCAATGAACATTTGATGTCAAATTCGTTGTCAAAATATTATTTCCATTGTGCAATATGTTTGTTTTTTCTACAGTATTGGTGTTTTGTCAATTAATTTGTAGATTTGTGTTGGTTCCGTAATTAATAATAGTATTCGGGTTGATAATGACTGTTTTCTGTTTTCGGTCTTTCTATCAATTTATGTGAAACACTATTGATAATGGTTTATGTTTCCAGAAAATCTTTATAATTTGACTCATAAATGGGTGGTTATTGATGGAAACCATTAAATAGGTTTGCTGTATGGTTAAAAAGTTGTTCAGTACTATAAATGCCTTTATAATGTCAATCTTCAGAGTAAATTAAACCATGTGATTATAAATAACCGCGCTATTCCACATACTTTATTTTCTTAGTACGACGAGCAGGACTCTGGTTACTGAGATCCTTTTGATTTGGCGCTTTTGAGCCATCAAATAGTGTTATTGTTTTTGTTAATAACAAATATCACTACATTCGCATGTTCTCTTATATTATTTTTGTTTTCCGGCTTAGCTGTCTAAGATGGGTTTGACTTAGATTCCTTGCGACAATTGTATGCAGTTTGAACATTTATTGGCAATACGATTACCCTTATTAAACGTTTTAATTTTTAGGGAATTCAAACTAACAATCTTTGATTTAATTTATAACAATAACTGTTGGAGTTTAAATGTACATAGTTTTATAAATAAGCAGTTGATATAAAGTAAACGACATGTTATATTCATACATTCTAGTGAGGAACATTTAAGGAACGATCTAACTGATCGTTATTATATAATACAATTAAAATGATAAAGTCATTCAAAGAAACAAATAACCGTTTCTAAATTAGCTTAAAGGCATTTAAAACCTTACTATTCGCCCTCATTAAAATACCGAGAAAAGAAATCACACAACAGATTCTTAAAGAAAAAGCGATTAAACCTATTGCCAACTCATCGAATCGGTCAACATACAAACAAATTGGGTGTTAAAGCAATTGTTGGTCATGACGAATCTTCAACTTAGCCCTCAATTGAAACTAAAACACAAGTGTAAATACACTTTGCATTATAACATTACGATGTACATTCAAAGTCAAAACCAAGGAAAATCAATATAACTAAATAAGCATAAAATTACAATTTACGAGATCATTTGAGCAATGTACCATGTCCTTAGGGCATTATGGTGTGATGTTTTATTACTTTGCTTTTCTGTAGTATGTCCGTGTGTTACAAAACGTAACGTATTCTCCATAATAGCAGTGGCGTATTCTGCTGATTTGAAAGATGTGGAGAGAAAACAGTCCACGAATTATTGGACTGAATAAAACGATGTAAATCGTCATGACATTGTTAGACTTTTAATATCAGTTTGTTTCAAAACGCATAATCTTTAAGAACATATCTTCATCATAGATAAATCATGTGAACAAATCTTCTTAACTATTCGTATGATGCCCATACAGTTATTGAACGATGATTAAATGACACATACGTAACCTTAATACATTATCATGTGCCTAAACATGATATGGTATCTTAACGTAATTCTGACAATTACTTACATAGTGTTCTAACTTAAATGAAAACATGAAAACACGAATACACAGTTTTGCTTGTGTTATTGATGTTACACATTATTGATTATTTTGTTAATTGACAGTTGTTTGAAAGCTTTTATCCGATTAATCGTGGTGCATTACCAAACGCATCTTACATTCAATAAAAACCAATGCAACAATTTCTAAACATAGCTACGCCGCTCAGAGACGTATCAATAACGGACGTAAAACGTAAAACTTCTGATTTGACTGAAAATCGGAGAGTTGCTTGCGACAGCAAACCCGATATTTGCAAACATTAAGCAACCTTTGTAAGTAAGTGTGTTAATGTTTGAAACATCTATAGAAGTGACCATTTCTAGATTAAGCCATTAACGGATACATTTAATATATTATGTTTAAAATCAATTCAAACTATGATTGTGTTTAAAACGCGTCTTAGTTGATTATATACACATGACTGTGGCTGATGTTTTTTCAACAAACGTGTTTGAAAATATTATATGGTATCGCACGGATGGCTAAGCATGAACACAGCTTTCGATCGTCAATACTCGAGGTTCGGTTTAAGAGAACGCAAACATTATTTATAATACCAGTATACCTATTCTGTATTTTTGAAACAAAAAGTTTAAAACGCTTATCTATTATTACTAAAATACTATATAAAACCAAAACATATTTGTCTACAAATACAAACTATAAAGTAACATTATATTAAATGACGTACAATTCGACAAGTAGAAAAACGCAAAACAATAAATAGTGAACAATGGCTAGTTTTATGTTTAAAATGGTCTCAGGGGGGCAAAGAAAACAATAAGATGATTAAAAATAATGTTACTATATTAAGCATCAAAGAAATTCAACATGGCGTCCAAATGACCGCAAACACAAAGACCACAGGTGAATAACTACTGACTCAAACGTGATGATTGAGAAAGTCACCTATTGTAGGGTACCGTAATTGCTCCAAGTTTTAGGACACTCTCAGTTTTCGGACACCCTCTTTTTTAACCCAAATTATTATATTGTGTAACCCTTATATAAATGACTCAAAATTATCGGACAGTTGCATTCTATCAAAATTCGTCCTATTTGCGTTGATCCGTCGACACATTCCATAATAAATTTACAATCGGATGACGGCCATAAAGCCAGGCTGATGACTTGCAAAAAGTCAGTGGACCGTTACATTTGCTCTTTTTTTTTGGTACGTAGGCATGTATACCTTGCATACGCTAGATAATTAATGCAGCCTCAGGCGCGGAATGACCTCATACATTTCGACATACACAAACATACGTTTGATATGATTCAGCTGCAAGCTCAATGTTATCTTTCTTTTTTTTCTTTTTTTTTAACACATTTATATAGCGCCCTTTTCACACTCGAGATGTGCGTTCAAAGGCGCTTTTCATTTTTGCCCTGATCACTGGGTCATAAGTCGTCCGTTATCTTGGCGCAGTATGCAGCCACGGCACGGCTTTTTTCCCTCACAGGTACCCATTTATACACCTGGGTGGAGAGGAGCAGATGTGGGATAAATTTCTTGCTCAAGGAAATTTAAGTGGTCGGGGCGGGATTCGAACCCGGGACCTCTCGATCCCTAGGCCAGCGTCCTACCATTAGACCACTGCTCCCACTTATCTTCTTTATATATCATTTCGGGAACAACTGCCGATTTTGATTATACTGATAGTTGTGGAGGGTCATTTTACAGAATATTAAAGGCTCCTATTTTAACTTGGTGATCAAGGTAAAATCTTTCTGTAAAACAACATCAACCATATTAAATTGCAAACATAGCTTGAAGTATTTAATACTTTACGATATCTCTTTATGATAATTCAAAATATAACAACAACATCATATAAATTATAGTTACATACTTTGTTAGATGTAATTGAAATACAATTAAGATGTAATAATCATTAGGCACTTCTTTTTTTCTTAAAAGCAATTTAAAAAAGTTGGGAGGAAATCAGGAAAAAAAAATCAAATTGGGAATATTTTCTACAACTTTGCTTTGGGAACGGGTCCGTTAGATACGTCAGGAAAAGGCCTGCACACGCACCTGCAAAGTAAGGCTCCGCCCACTGGTCGGCAAAAGATGGTAGTATCATATAAGCGTGTACAGAAAGTGATTTCAGACTACCTCTTTTTTATCCCAAATAATTATATTTTGTAACTTTAATTTTGCTGATTCGGAGATTTACCCCTAATATAAATGAATCTAAATTTTTGGCAAATTTGAATTTTATCAAAAATCTGTGTATTTGCGTTGGACCGTGAACACATTGCATAAGTGCCTTTATAACCAGATGACAGTCATAAAACCTGGCAGATAATTGCAAAAAGTCAGTGGACCGTTAGTTACATTGGCTTCATTTGAGTATATAGACAAGGATACCTGATATAAGCTAGATACTTAATGCAGCCGAAGGCACAGATGCACCCCATTAACTTCCAAATACGCACACATGCAGTAGATAATGTTTAACCCACAACTTTAACTAAATATGGTTAATGAGTTGAAACAATTGTTATAAGGACCCAATTAGTTCTGCTTAATGTATTCACAGTTTTATTTTTGTATTGCCTATGGAATATCTACCAATTATGATCATACTGATTGCTGTTGGAGTGTTATACATTAGAAAACTAACCGCTAATCTCTGTATCTTTACACTTTTAACTATATGCACCTTTAAAAATGTTTAAATGATGTTTATATAAAGGTACATCTGTCCATTGTCTCTTGCAACTCAAATTGGGTGGTTTTGTACATTTTATTTCATATATTTTAACTAATCTCTCTTATTTTATAATTTATTAAATGACTCATGTTTAACCATTTAAACAATTGTATGTACAGAAGTGAGACTTTAATAAACTGTCTATCTGTCTTCCTCTTGAATATCTGCCAATTATAATTATACAGATAATGACCCACATTTCTCTCCTGCTTGTGCAGATAATGTTTCTCTTTGTTTGTTTTTGTTATTGGTCGAAATGTGTTCATGTATGTTTATGCAACTAGCATAAACACACACGTTTCAATACGAAAGATGCGTCACATATATTTTTTTAAATATCTAGCTCTCAATATATTGCACCGATGCAAAAAGTGTTCCTGTTCACTTTCTTTTATATTAAGATTTTTTTTTTTATTTGCTTGACAATTAATAATCAATTTAACATACTGTGGTATTAAGGTAATTTTTACTTACGAAAATATGGCATGGTATATTATTCACGTTACATATATACACAGTAATGTAGTTAATCGAAAATAAGTTATAGGTCATGGTGTCCAAACAATCTAGTGTTGGAGAATTCTCATTAATAGTTAAGGGGCAAAAATCGGGGATTCGACAAGACGCATCCCAACAATCCGTGTTCTGCATTTGCTTATGTAGGACTAAAAAACAGCAGTATTAATTTCACCGCCGACTGATGTTTTTTTTTTTCAATATCATACTAGGTAAAGTGTGCACTAGCCTATGTTAGATTCTTCAAATTCAGAATATAAACGTTTAATGGAAGCAGCACTGCCTCTACACTGGTTGGACCATGACTCTTAACAGTTTCCGAGAGAAGTTACGGAAAATCTCAGGTTTTTGAGATTTGAGAGGTTTTTGTCTCCGTTTGTCTCAAAATGTTCCACAAACAAATATTGCATAACGATCATATACAAAGTGAACGAAGACGCTGCTGCCACCAACGACTTAAAAATATCAAAAATCATCTCACGGTCAGAAACACGTGTTGTTTTTCTTTCATCAGAATTGGCATCACAAACACACGACCATGAATCGTATGGGATATTTACGTTAAACAAATCAAATGTGTTTTACGGAGCCATACACGCTGCCCTTTCGCGCTCCAATCTTGTAAGCATACATGCTCCAAAACTGTTATACTGTCAAAACGCCCGGTCGCCAGTGTAAAACATTTGCGACACGGCTGTATGGTAGATTGCGTCTATAGATTAAAAAAAAACGAAACATCCAAGAAACAGAGGTGTGATTTAACTTCGGCTAATCATCTGTGACACAACTGTTGGATTAATATAATGTGTAGGTTTGAACATCTAAGGTAAATCTTCGACAATGCTGTGGGTTAAAGAGAGTATTTAGAGCTAAACCTCTACGAAACAGCTGTGCGATCACATTATAATTAATGATTGAACTTGATAGATTGTGCATGTATGACATCTGCTACACGACTGTGAGGTCCTAATAATATATAGCATCAATAAGATAGGAATCTTTGGATCTGATTTAAAAGCGAGTAATAAGATATATTTGAACATCTACAAAACATCTATGTGGCAGCTGTGCGATAAGACTATTAGGTAATAATGAACGTTTTAATATTATTGCGAACTTCTACTAAACATCTGCGGCTGTGCTATAGGACTATTAGGTAATAAGGAACGTTTTAATAGTTTTGTGAACTTCTACTAAACATCTCCGGCTGTGCTTTAGGACTATTAGGTAATAAGGAACGTTTTAATATTATTGAGAACTTCTACTTAACATCTGCGGCTGTGCTATATGAATATTAGGTGATGAGAAACGTTCTAATAGTATTGTGAACTTCTACTAAACATCTACGGCTGTGCTATAGGACTATTATGTAATAAGGAACGTTTTAATTGTATTGTGAACTTCAACTTAATATCTGCGGCTGTGCTATAGGACTATTAGGTAATGCGGAACGTTTTTTTTATATTGTTGTGAATTTTTACTAAACATCTACGGCTGTGCCATAGGACTATGAGGTAATACGGAACGTTTTTTTATGTTGTTGTGAACTACTACTAAACATTTACGGCTGTGCTATGGATTCCATACTTTACGCAACCAGCGCGGTATCGTCGAGTGTCCGGCATTCTCACTTATTTTAAAGGATTGAAAGTTTATGAAACATCTGAAAACAGCTTTTTGATCAAAATATTAAAACGTTTGAACTGCTTATAAACATCTGTGGCATGGCTTTTCGATCGTTTATTTATATTTTAAAAGTTTCTAAACGATTTAGAAACGTAGCTAAATTAGCTGTTGAATCAAAGCAAACAATTTTTGAAACTGAACTTGCTTATGTTTCATCGCCACATACCAATAACTGTGCACTGTCACAATGAACACTACAATTTACGCCAATCAGAGTCTAACCGATCATCAGTATTACCCAGTCATTGCACCAAGACGACACGCGTCACATACATATGCGCAAGCTTATAAAATAAATTATATGCAAGTTAGAAGACATTGATTTTGATACTGGCATGCCCATTATGCGCTCAAAAATAAATTAGGAGGTCTTCAAATATTTCTTGGCAAACCCAAAATCGATGTTTGTAGTTAAAGGTGTTGTGCTTTTTACATTTTACAGGCAGAAGAGTTTAAATATACCAGATAGTTTTCTTGCAATTCATCCGATATCCAAGTTTATGTTTGAAAGGTTTTTACTATCGACAATAGGCCACAACCAATTGAAACAAATGCCCATACATTTGTTTTGCACTTGCAGATCAATTTTGTAACAATTTGCGTTCATATGAATGCATTTGCATTAATCAAATGCTGTACACGAAACAACACGCATTTATTGTATTTAAAATATAAAGTAATATTGTACGTTTAGAGTTCTATTTAATACATACAACAAACAGTCCTGACTTTGAATACTCAATTGAACAATAATAAAACTTGACTTTATGTGCGCTTGAATCTGTGTTTATTTGATGCTTTAGTTAAGACATGAAATTGTGTTAAGAATTCTGCATAGTTGCTTTTTCGACTTACTGGCCCAGTTTATATAGATAAGAAGTACATGTTTTGCATTAAAAGCATGGTACATGTTCTTATCACAACACTATTAGGTAAACAAAGACATTGTTTATAAACAACTTTACTTTGATGAAATTGTTTAAATTTTAACACTCTTCCTAAAAACGAATATTTCATGTGATTAATGTTATTTTTTACCTAAATATTTGATGTTTACTAGACATTTTAGTGCCTATAGTGATTGCTTTTAATTCTAAATTGTACCATGCTACTATTTACTCGGGCTTTTAAACAACGCACGGAAAGTTGAAAAAAATATCACCCAAAACAGAAATCAGGATATTAACCTCACTATTTGTATCGGGATTTTACTTAAACGTTCAACCTTCAAATGTACTTATATCTTGTCAGGACGCTATAACGCGCCAGAATTAACGAACCATTGATACGTTGAACATAACCGTGGGCATTACTCAACTTTGAGTATACGAATTCACGTTGCCATCTCATTGGTGGTGTAATATAGTGTGCACTGTAAACGCTTAAGTCATTCAAACATGTATAATTACTATTTTTATATTATTATCATCTTCATTGTTTTCGTTATAATTATTAGCTGCAGCAGAAGTAGAAGTGGTAGTAGTAGAAGAAGTTGTAGCACTGATGTTTTTAATGAAAGCAATAGGAGTTGTAGTAATATTTGATGTTTTATTGTCAATGTCTTGATGTTGTTGTTTTAGTAGTAGTCAAGGATTCCAGATTACACGTCTGCATGCAAAACTGTAGGGTGAATTTATGACATATCATGTATTAAGGATATCTTTAAACGCATTCAATGTTCATAGCTTATTTGTGCTGTGTTTTATAGAAATATGTTCCCCATTGGTTGTGGAATTCTAGGGTTATTCACTAAGTGGATATTTTTATTTATTTATTTTCAGTAAACATGTTGAAGGCCATTTTCTTGTTTACTGTTTTGACGGTGGGTTGGGGAACTCGCATGCGGGAACCAAGTGGTAAGAAATCGATATTTTAGGACAGCGTGCTCTTAATTTTATTCCCATCAAGCACGGTCACAATGTCCTTGTGTGGATACTGTGAAAAATATATACGCTGGATAAGTTCTTTAGACGACCCTCGATTGTTTTTCCGCTAAGGCACACTTGAATAGCAAGTATTATTGAAGGGCTTTATGTTACTTTTTGCACAACTATACATAGTTATTATTTCAGTTCACTACGCCGTGTGCAACTTACGACCATCGTCTGTCCTGCCCAGTACCATCAGTGGCACCATTTACTTCAGGCAGACACGCGGAGTAAGACTTAATATTTAAGTTATCATATTTGACTTTATTAGAAAAAAAACTTTTTTTTCTATAAAATGTATATATTGGCTATTACTATGACTTTACTATTTTGTAATTGCCTAGTTATTGCAACTATATCTAATCACACACTCATTCTAATATAAACAACTGCACTTATGTTCGTCTAGCCAGAACTATTGCAAAGAGTATGGGAAATGACCAATCGACCTATACAGGAATGTGTTCGATTTTGTTTAACAACTTCTACTCAAGAAGAACCAACACAGATGGCCTATTTGCAACCATTTCACAACCGCACACAACATCACTCGTTATTATTTGAACGAATCTAAAATTGCAACAGGTCGGCGTTGTTTGTTTATAAGTGTTTTTCCCACACGAAGCGAATTCCAGGATATGTCTATTGCAAAAACAATGGGAAACAACATAAACACCCACAATCACAATCACAAAATAATAAATATGGGCCTTTTAAATGATACTTCTAAATCAGAGAATTGAATGTTTAACAGCTAAAGCTGCCGCACACGAATGCAGTCTATTGTAAAAATACTTTTTTGTTTTTCCCCACCAACTCGTTTTTGTAAGATAATTTTCCATAGCATCATCTCTACGGCCATCATCCCGTACCACTGATTAAAGTATGGCAAATTTTAGTTACGCGCATACATTGTTGAATTTGTACTTGAAGACCGATAAGACCAATAAGATTTTCCGTATAAAGTGTGAGCATGTTAGCGTCAAAAATGCAAAAAATAATTACCATTATTATTTGTGGTTGTTTATTTAGGCCCGCAAGCGCAGGGATAACTTTCTGCAGGTCCAAGTTAACGTCGACAATGTTTCACTCACCGATAGCACAAACAAGTACGGTTTTCACGTGCACGAGTTCGGAGACACGAGTGCTGGATGTCCCTCCATGGGACCTCACTACAATCCCCGAGGCACTCTACACGGAGATATTGTGAATCCGCCATCGTATGTCTTCACTTACCGTTCATTTTTGTAATCTATTTGTGATGTTAAGTACAGTTCATGTGTGTATGGTCGTATGCAAATGACATTTTATTTGTGTAACCACGAACTAGCTGCTTTACAAACGCCGGGTATAAACTATGTTAACGCACTGTTTGGTTATATAAAAAAAATAGTTCAACTTTCTACCCGATATGCGTTCGAATGTATATATATATAACTTAATATATTGGTATTGTTCATTGGAAAGTGAGATCATAGGTGTGAATGAATGGTCAGCTAACAGAAAAAGAGATACTAACTAACAGATTTTGACATAAAACAAAACAATAAAAAAACTGTGTGACATTTAAACACAATAATGTGAAATATACTTACCTGAGGTTCTTTTAAGTTTGACCCCACCCAAAAGAGATATGCTTTCCGTGTTTAATTGCTCTTCAAGGATGCGACATTGCAGACACCCTTATAAGCTATGATAAATGCACTGATGCAGAGGGAGCATTGCAGTAAACCACAAATAAGTCAACTGATAGAACAGATTATAGATCAGATTAACGATAATGAGTATAATGTTTTAATGGGAGATTAATGAACTTGTTTGAACACCCGATGGAGGGACCAAACATTTCTTACACCAGGCATTTACAAATGTACCTCTAAACACCCAATGAGGGACCAAACATTGCCTACGCATTTCATTTTAAACTATACCACAATACATGTGATATCAACAATTTGACTGTTATATTTCAGATAAAAATGTTCAATAGGAAACACAAGTAATCTAATGCTTCTGTACCAATTAAATACATAGAATGCAAATACTGTGTGAATATATGCCATTGTTTATATTGATTTACACTTTTAAACATTTTTAAAGCGAACGCCACGTCGGAGATTGGGGAAATCTCCAGCAGGATCCTGTATCCGGACAAATACGAGTCTATTTCGTGGACTATCTGACACGCCTTAAAGGACCGGAGTCCATCATAGGACGTGGACTTGTGGTAGGTTTTCCATGTTGTTAATAAAATAACTGCACACAGATAGCCGCCAATAACTGTATATAATTTCCCGTTGTAGTTTCTCTAAAAACAGACATCTTTCAAAAAAGATGATCAATATATTACAAGTTGTTCATGTCTTTTACATGGCTGATTATTGTGAGAAATTAGTAGTCATGTTAGTTTTGAATATGTAAATCTGAATAACGTTCGGAACATGGTTTGAATATTGAATGTCGGACATAAGCCCTCCCGTCCAATTTTATTCACGCGACTATATGCCAACAATGATACATGCCGTCCCGATAATTTGCTAACTCGGACATTTGCGTTCCGAAGTGTCTTCACTAAGCAAGTCATATTATTAAAACTATGACAAACAATCGTTGTTAAATATGTAAACGTTTGAATATCAATAACCAAAATATAATATAATGTCCAAAACAAGGCACTGGGATGGTGAAATGAATTGCTATAATGTACTCTGTATATCACCATTTAACTGTGTCACACTATATATGTGCGCGCTCTTTACATGGTTTACATAGAATTCAATTGATGGAGCTAATTAATTTTATTCGGTATATGCATTAATATACCCGTTAACATAAGTACAGTCACATGACCTATACATATATGTATTTGATGACAGTACAGTAATTACTGAATTGCGCGTCATCGATGTTATTGATATTCAAATTTTAAATTTGATAGATTTCTCAAAGAATACCTTAATTTTTTATATTAGGATATGGATATATTTTTGGCAAATTAATGGCTTAATAAAATGCGATTACTTACTTGCTTCACGTGTTAACATATACTTCGCGGTACGGCTAAATGTCTAGGGGGTCAAACGTGACGTTTGTCTGGGAGGGCATATGTCCTGGCTAGCGTCTATACGGAAGGTTTTGTGTCAGTCTCCCTTGAATATTGTTTCCACATAATAACAGATGCATTGATACAGATTCATCCGAAGAAATGTTCATACATATAACCCAAAATATAATGATTATTGTCTTATAAAAATCACCCTAGCGTGCAAAACATCATTGCTTCTGTGTAGGCAAGGACCAGACCCATTATTCATTTTACTTCTATCTGTATTGGGAAATTTTCTGTCACAAAGTATTTAAAGTATTTAAAGCTCCTTGTTTTTTAGCTGCATGCTGGTACGGACGACCTGGGAGTGAACAAGACCGATCCTGGAAGTACGAGCACCGGAAATTCCGGGGCAAGGCTGGCCTGCTGCGTCATAGCTCGTTCCGCTGCAATCCCAGACGACAAGTTTATGCCTTAATAATGAAAACAACTCCGATCGCATTTCAAAAAATTAATTCCGATATGCTTCAGTGTCGCAAAGGCAACTGATTCATGTAAAGGACTTGTGACATTTTGGAAAAATAACTTTTTTCCTTTAAAAAAATTTCTCAAAGATTAAAATAAGAATATATTGAATATACTTACAAGCAAAATAACACTCCAGACTTAGAAAATGTTAACAATATATTCCCCATTATTTGCACTGCAAAGTCTAAAAGTACTTAAAACAACAACAACTCGAATACATTTATTCTGCTCGGATTTGATCAAAAAAAGGAAAAAAAGACACGTGAATAGCAAAGTATCAGAAAGTATTTCATATGATTTTCAAAGCATAGTACGACCTGGAAAAGTTTTACATAATGATAAGGCTCGCACATCTTTCTGTATGAAGTATATACTGGAACAATAAGCATAATGCATAATTTTCTTAACAAAATATCTAAAAATAGCTACATTGTCGATTCACATTGCCGTGATCATTACTTAAAGGTATCAAATGCGGATTCCATCCAGTCCAGTCGTATAACGAATTCACTTCACTATAATTTTATGGAAACATCGCAATTGTTCAGTCATATGAAACAATAGTAATTAATAACAATCTGTCGATAAACACAATATGTATTTGCTTGCATGACACGGATACCACCCAGCTTGTCTGAACACTCCACCCTTTAAGTCGAACACGCATAGATAAAAGGCCACCGGAAACTTTTCGAAACCGAATTGTCAGAAACTAAATTTTCCTTTCAGATTGCCGCTATGAGATACGAATGCCATAAACCGCTCGTTTTTGATCAACAAGTGATCATTTTGGTTTACAAAATGGTTTTTCGTCATTTAAAAATGTTTTTTTGCAAACTACACAGTAACAAATAATGATGATAAATATGCATATAAATGTAAATTACAGAAACAGAAATACTTTCTGAGTTACACAATAAAACACAAATATGGGCAAAACAATACGTATTTCATTCACACACACGCACATATATATGTAGGAATGTCAATTGAAAACATACCCAACCATACACACATATACATAGGAATAGTAATGTATTGAAATATGAAAATACAGTCAGTATTTGGTGATTTCGGGAATTTGTTTTTATATCAGAAAATTATATATTGATATCACAAATCAATTTTTAAAGATGAGATATCATCGATTTCTTGATTTGAAAAAAATCATTACTTGATATGAAGACATGTACAAAGTGCCTCACACGAGTTAGTGCGTTGGTTTTTAAAGCGAATTGCAAATGTCGTTCACGTTACAAAACTACATTAAAGTTAACATCAACGTTATCAAGAGCGACAACTGTTGTAATCTCTGATCCGGCACAGCGGATTCTTCCCTCGCTTTAGTTTGATTGTATTGGACACAACGTTATCAAGAGGGACAACTGTTGTAATCTGTGATCCTGCACAGCGGATTCGTCCCTCGCTTAAGTTTGATTGTGACACAACGTAATCAAGAGGGACAACTGTTGTAATCTGTGATCCTGCACAGCGGATTCGTCCCTCGCTTTAGTTTGATTGTGAGACACGACGACAGGTAAACATGTTATTAAGATAACAGTATGTATTGTATAATTCTTTGCTTTCAAGAATAGGACATTACCACATTGCTCACCTTTACCAAGTTTTTTATGATTTAATCTTTACTCGATATGACTTACGTAAATTAACAACACTCCGAACATGTACGATGTTACCAATAAGCTCGACAGCAGTGGTCTGCTGAGCCTAAGGACGTCATCGTAATTATGATGATTTGCGTAAATGTAGACAATTTCTTAATTTGTCGCAGTTCTTTTTGGTCATATTACACACATACTTATGGTTGTTTTTATATTTTAACTTGATGATTTGTTATTGATTTTGTTTTAATTACCCGCAATTGAACATGGTAAAGTGAAATATACGTTTGTTTGTGTATTTTTTTTATATATAAACATGGACAATTCGTTTGCTTTCCATGTTACTTTCATATCAATCGAATTTGAACATAATATAAGTGTAGTGCGTGATTGGCATAGTCTGCATAAGTTTCCAACAATACAAATGTAAAGAAATATAAATGTTCAAATCATGAAATGAGCTTACTTATTTCCTTATTATGTGTACCGTGATTCGATACATGATAACATTAGTGAAAATTGTAAATGTAATATTATCTATGTCGGCGTACCTGTCCGTGAAATACTGTATTCACGCAAGTAAACTTTGCACGGTTTATCATGGTTGTTGATGTAGATACCAGCTGATAAAAGGCGCATATAAAGTGATAATGTGATTGTGGATTGTTTTATTACGCATTATCGTTTAATATTTCAACTTTTCGAAGTATACTGTGAGCTGTATTTGTTATAAGTTTTGTAGAAGAATTCGTTAATACAAAATAAGGTAAATACCTGTTTTAGTGTTTCAGAGTTAATAATGTTTGCCTATTTACAAACACACCATTCATAAATGTTATTATATGCGAGTACTGTTTAAATATACTTATACATCTCTTATTGCTCATATTTGGATGATATGTTTATTTAATTCAGTTTGGCTTATTCTTTGGCAAATATATTTTATTATATCAATTAACAGATATGTCCATTTTTGTTCTTCAGCAATTGAGCTGTACAGGGCAATACGGGACACTATTGAGTGATTTTCATTTAACGACTAACTGGCGTAAAAGAGTTTCCAAATTCGATTTGCATGGATTTTCAACACAATGTAAAACGTGGGCAGATCGTTAGCTATACCGGAATAACTTACTGATATAATGGTATTAGTTCATAATTTACACTTAGCCTAAGTATAATATCCGATCGTCGTCCATACTCTCTCATTGGGTGAGTTTGGTGTAACCATAAAATACGCTTTCTATGTCAACTTTTATTGTGGAACCGGAAACATTTATATTGTAAACGAACCAACAATGTGCGCAATAACGATATTGAAACATAAACATGAAGTTGGCAGATGAGGAAACTACTGCTCTTGGTTTGGCCATTAATTTCCACAATATATTATCTTTTACTTGTTTGCCCCACAGGAACTAGATATTTATATGTTTTGAGGGCAATACATCCGACACTTTGCGATTTAGGGGCAAAAGTTTAAATTGCATATAAACAGGAAAAAAACTCTATGCGCATGCTTTTTAGGATAGTCCACTCCCTAAAGGCAAATTGCTATTTTGTTGTGTGCTTGTATCAAAACAAGATCTTATTTACAGAATGACGCAAATTTGTAGCTGCAGTTATTTCTCCCAGTTTATGCAATTGACGCTTTAATTTAAATTAAATTCCATTTAGATCTACAGACATAACGAGTTTTTATCTCGTTCTAAATAAAAAATCTAGAATAACACTGATAATTAGTGCTCTTCATGAATGATCATTTAATATAGTCTGTGCAGTCAGAGTTTAAAATGAACACAAAGAGACAATATATGTTTTAAATATATTTTATTATTTCAGAATTGATTGCGGAAAATAGGAAAAGAGTGGTGAGTGGTCAATAACAGTCCGTTGTGCGTTGTTCAATCATTATGCATAAAATGATCGATATCCACTAGAATTATGTATATAAAAATAAGTTTGCATTGAATATATGTTATCTTTATTTTAAAGTGTTCTTCTGTGTTTGATTATAAATATATACATTTATCATTTAAACGAGGGAATGTGAACTTTTATAATACATGTCTGTATTTAGAAGGAAGTATCGTCGAAATGCCCTTTTAACGTGAAGATGTTTTTTTGAAAGCCTTGTTTTTTAGTATTTGTGTAATAACTTATAACAGTGGCATAAATCATAGAGCATAGACACATGTTTGGACACAAACAAAGCCTCTATATGTTAGACAGCAGACACAAAAATACAAAGAGGCTTAATTCAGCCAATATGGATCACAGTCAAAATACCCTTCTTAACGATTATCAACATTAAGGTCATTGGTAAACGTAAGAGCGAGATTCACTTTGTATTTAAAGTGGTGTTAAAAACACAAAAGTATGGGAGTATACAGGTATATTCTATAGTTGAAATCAGACAAAGAGCCAAATTGCTGCCACAGCACGTCACAGTCTAAATTCATTTCTTTATAATCATCTACCCACTCCTAAATGCCTCCTACTCCGTGGGGCATATTGTTTTGGTAATATATTCTTATTAACATACTAAAATTCATATTATATTTGTAATTACCTTTAAAGCATTGCGCGTGTGTGTGTGATTAATTTCATGGTTGCTCAACATTATTAAATAAACATTTGTGCACACTCTGTTGATGATAATATTTTACAATATTTGAGTCATAAAACCGTAAGATGTGATAATATCTCCCTAAAGATCACCTAACCTATCAATACTTAAATAGGTGGTTGTCGAAAAGGTATTAGTAAGCTATGTGAATATTGCCTTTGCTTATACTTAAATAGATATGACTGCAAAGCTTCTTCTTTCTAAACTAGTATTATGTTCTTCTAAAACTGAATGTTGTTTTTGAATTTTGAATTGTATTAAAGCATTTTTAAAGATTAGATGGCGTCACCGACCAAGAAGAGTGGTGGGGTTGTCGAACATGATCGAGAACAAAACAAGTGTATGTATTTAATTTAACATAAATCCGCAGATTTAAGCGATTTAATAGTTTATTTGAATGTAGATCAAACACATGATATATACATTTATCATACCACTGCATTGATATCTGACTGATATAACGTTGCATGATATATATTTTTTTATATCATGTTCAACAGGAAGTTCTTATATCAGTCGATGTGTCTTATTACTAAGACTTAACAAAGAAGTTATATTTTATTGTAAACAATAATCAGATTCATCAAAACAAACAATTTGATACCAAGATGTATTACATTTTATCCACAGAAAGCAACACAAACGGCAAAAAACGTATTTTCCAAATATTTAAAATGAATGTGTAAATGCTGATGACGTCATGTTCGACAGGAAGTTCTTAAATCAGTCGATGTTTGGATGTAAGTCATTCTACTTGGAATGAACTATAAAGTCATCATGTTTAGTAAAATATAATCAGATTTAACAAAACATACACTTTGATACCAGGATGTATTATATTTTAGACACAAAAGCAAACAAAACAGCGAAAAGCATATTTTACAAATATAAAGCGCAAGTGCTCATGACGTCATTAGTAACAAGTCAAACGTCAACGTTCATATTCATTCCCGCTAAAAATGCAGCGTCGTAGCGATTTTGTTTTAATTATTTCTTTTAAAACGGGGTCTTAGATAGAGATATGATAAACAGAAAAACAGGTTACTGCCTGATCTTTTTGTAATATATCAGGCTCGGCACGAATACAATAACGGCTCGGCAAGCCTCGCCGTAATATTATTCTTAGCCTTGCCTGATATATTATAAAACCTGTTATTCTCTATTTATAATCCATCGGTGATCAGATACACATAACGTGAAATTTTAGCTGCACCAGCGCGAGCGAAAACTTACCATACTATGCTGTACGACTTTGTGTTGAAATATAATTAGTTATCAAGTAACAAATACACGACAAAGTGACTGCAAAATGCACTTAGGCTCTTGGTTCTACTTTAAGACCAAATACCAGTTTGACCGATAACATATGTATTTACTGTTGACTATAAATACAATACTTCCCAACGCTTCTATGCGTTTGATATTACATATAAAAACGAAATGCAGAAGTTGGCAATGGATGAAGCCCATTTTCTATAACAAACCTAGGTATCTAAATGTATGTTTTACTTTTAACAGCTTGTTCAGATGACTTTGGTTTTGTTGTTCGTTTCAAACGATCTTCCGAGGACAACTTAAAGTTACGTGAAGCTAAATAACGTTTATTTCAGTAGAAAGAGTTTACACTGTTTAAATGTTTTCAATATGTTATAAATAGCTAAGACGAAAAACCATATCAAAACAATGCAAACATTTGTATAATTATTTTCCCATAGTACGCTAGTGTGTTACTTCCAATTATCTTTTTATTCGTTTTCAAGATCATTGTTAATCCTTCTAAAAGGAGCCCGTACACTAACAATATTAAAAGATTTGTTTACAGTTTTGCAAAATGACAATTTTTCGAACCAAAAGGTACGTTTATATTATATTCAAATAAGCAAAATAACTTTCCTGACCAAAAACATGTTTAAATGTAGATATGTTTATAGAATATCATCAATCGAAATCCGTTAAAGAATAGAGCTTTTGAAACGTAATGCATCGATACATTTAAAAATAACGTCTATTATTAGGGTTGTGTTAAAAATACCCGTATAATTTCAGAAACGTCATATTTCGCTTTCAAAAAATTCGAATCTCGTGAAAAAGTGTGTGCTTTTTAATATTAACATATTAATATAACAAAATGTTTCCTTGTCAATATAATTATTTAAAACAATTCAAAATAATTAACATTTGTAAGTTAATGTATTTCATGACATTTTTTTTCCAATTTCGTTTCATAATTTTAAAATCTCATATATCTATCATGAAATAACTTAATATACCCTCATCTTCAAAACATTATCTGGCTTTACTTTCAATATGCCCCGCGCAACGGCCTGAACTGTATTAACACGAGTTGCCCGAAAATCCCGTTTATAATAGGTATGCGCTTTTAAAGGTATCAAATCAATATTGACGAGCGCTTAATTGTTCATATTAAATCTGTTAGTTCGACTCGTTTGTAATATCATGTTTGACCGGTATAATAAAACAAATCATGTTTACATATTTCCGGGTTATATCAAATATAGCTCCCTCGAGTGTCTATCTAGGCATTCGACATCGCTAGCAATCACTCTCCTCGGGATGAAATATTTACTATACCCCTAAACTGATAACGATATTTCATTTATGTACGATATTTACATAACATATAATTACATATTTTATATATACAATCTTATACATGTGTCTAGCAAGTGCATTGTCACTCTTTGTACATCTTTAAGAACATGTAACACAACTTATAGAATACGTTTTGATATTCTAGTTTGCTTAACAAATGACATTCCTTTAAGAAATGTCAGTATGAAATGTGTTTTTTTTATAACGATAGCCTTACATGTAAATCAGACTTTGACTTCATTGCAGATTACCAAAACAAGCCTATAAAGATATAATATGTTGTTGATATTACACAAGTTTGCAATTTCCCATTGAGAAAGTCGAACAGCTCTTAACACACAAAACACCTATTTAAAATAATTGATAACCAACTAATAAATGACTGTTGTGAACAGAGACTAGATCCATCATAAACTGACATTTCTTGTTTCATCAATGTTTATTTACGTAAGGCATGTCGATTCTTGCGACTTAAACTGAAACCACCTATTTTTCAATAGTTAATTCATTTACAGATGTCCTTTAGTAGTATGTTAAACTGTGATCATGGATTGCGTGAACTTTAGCAAATAAATGCATTTCCTCAAGTTTATTTGGTATTGCGTTGAAAACCATTTAACCAATTGACCACAATTTCAGGTAAATCACGTTGTTATGTTTAACAATGTAACACATAACCAAATAAACCGGGACGTTTTTTAATATTGTCGTTTACACGATTTAACCAATGCAACACAATTTCAGATAAAGCGCATCGTTTTGGCATCTTAATAACCGCCACATACCATTTCAGCATACATGTCATGCTAAAAGATATAAACTGTTAATTCAACCACACGTCTTACCAGACATTAACATAAATCTCAATGAATACAATACGGGTAATGTTGTCAAATAAAATGTATATCATCCATAGATGAATAATCCCAATCAGAGCATAAAGTTTTAGTTTACAAATTAATGAACTAAGATATAATGTCCTCACATAGATAATGGAAATCTGTCTTATGGCGATAACTCACATACGAGTTGAAAGAATTGTTATTGTTAAATGTAAATGCTTGGCATTTGTGTAAATTAAAACTTAAGGTAATTGCATTATAAAGTGTTAACAGGCGCATACTGAGTAATCTTACTTTTTCAGATACTTCCATTGCGTCAGATTGCTTGGATGATCCAATACAGGAGGCACAAGTGCATAAAGGTTCATAAGCTCACGTTTTATAACTTAAATAATTAACTTTTAATTGTACTTTGTAAAGGTTTTGTTTGTAGGGTATTAAACCATTTATAACACCAATGTGTTGTATAGTGCAAGTAACCGATATGCTAATGATAATGATATTATTGTCAGATCATGTATTGATAAAAAAAATAATATATTGTTGATTTATAAAATGACGTAAGCAGAATATAACACTTCATGGACAAAGACTATAGGTGTTCCCATATCTCGGAGCGATAGGTTGCATTATAATACACTTTCTGGTATGAAAAGCAGTATCTAATCTGTTCACATATTATATACAAATGGAGATATACAAATTAAATAAACGAACAGCTAATATAGCGGACCGAAATAATACTATGAAAATACACATACACGTTAACTATAGTTTTGGTCAAGAATATACCATCCGTTGAAATTGAGAAATAATAACGCATGTAACCAAAAACTATGGAAAAGTAAGGAATGTTTCTGTTGTTGCACTAGCGAGCTTTTTTCTGCTAAGTTCCTTATTGTATCTGATTATCATATGTCACAACGGCAAGTTGTTTAAAGCCAGCGCTTGTAAATGCAAAGGACCAAAGTTAGAACAACTTATTATCTTGTATTTTCCTTATTGTAAACATTGACTTTCTTAATTATTATTTTACTAATTTTCATTCCATCTTTAATGTGTTAAAAAGTTAAAATGTTCTAACAATGTACGTACAATTCCTTTTTATATATCAAACATAAAACGATGTTTACTAACATTAAAACGCCGATATTTGCTATAGTTTGTTCTTCACAGCTCAGTTTACTTATATTTGTAATTTTCAGTAGATTGCCAGAGTACTGCAAGTATTGAGAAGCATTCGATGGTAATACCAAAACATGTAAAATGTCATAATAATCATTTATCACATTAATGTATTGTTCATAATACTCACAAAGTTAACGCATAATATTTGTACACAATCCGTATTTGAAATAACTGTTGCTTTTATCACAGACAGAACAAACCAACTTAACAGAGTATTTAAAAGGTATTGAAGATGATGTCCGAGAAGGTGGAGTTGCCAATCTTAGTAAAATAATTGAAGATGATTCAAATAAGTGGAAAAACATTCGGGTAAACATTGCCGTGACAGGAGAATCTGGAGTAGGGAAATCATTGTTCATAAATGCGATCAGAGGACTGAAAAAAGGCGATGAAGGCTCTGCAAAGACTGGTACGGGAGAAACAACTACAACAATAACGCCCTATCCTCATACTGAACATTCAAATCTTGTTTTGTGGGACCTTCCCGGTGTTGGGACTCCAAATTTTCCACAGAAAACATACTTAAATGTCATTGATGTTGCGAAATATGACTTTTTCGTCCTGATTTCCGCAACACGCTTTAAAGAAAATGACGCGTGGCTAGCCAAGGAAATTCTTCGTCGTAAAAAGAAATTCTATTTTGTGAGAACAAAAACAGATATTGATGTTGACAACGATTATATGGATTATGAAGGCACAAAAAGTAAGACGGAATGTTTTGAAATAATACGAAAAGATACCATTTCAAAACTTGAAACAATTGGCATTGAAAACCCTAAAGTATTTCTCGTCAACAATCGAAACATTTACGAATATGAACTCAATAATCTACTCATACAGTTAATGAATGACACATCCGATTTACTAAAAGAGACATTTGTTATGGCTTTGACATCTTTAACTAAAGGTGTCCTCGATGAAAAAAGAAAGATTTTGGAAAAGAGAATATATAAAATTGCCATTATATCATCTGCCGGGGCTGCAATCCCATTACCCGGGACAGGTATTTGTGCCGACATAACAATCTTTGTCCGCGAGGTACTGCACTATAAAAAGCAGTTTGGAACTGATGAACGCTCTTTACAAAGCATTGCAGACAAACTGAAAATGCCATTCACACAATTTTTGGATAATTTTGGCCTTCATTCAACTTACCTGGCACAATCATTAGTGGAAAGCTTGTGCATCTTTGGCGCGGATAAAATAGTCACAGAACCACTGAAGCTTGTGCCTATTATAGGAAGTCTAGCTGCCTCAGTGATGGCATACCCATTTTCAGTAGCTGCTCAACGTAGACTACTAAATGCGTGTTACGAAGAGGCATTGAAGCTCCTCGAAATTAAGCAGAAACACTTAGCCAGTATTTTATAATTCGTTGTTTTTAAAATAATATGCGCGAGATACCAATATGTTCAAATAACGCTAAAGCGATGTGTTTATTATTAAATCAAATCTGGTTGGTTTAATTGTGTAGTCATTTCGTTTGTACATGTGCAAGCTATGTTTGTGTTGGATTGGATTGGGGAAAACATATGTGTGTTAATTGGTTTCCTATGTCACAAACACACCGTATGGTAATGCCCAAAATGTTGAGATGGTACAATCGCAATGGTTACACATGTAGCGAACTATATTTGTATGTACATCGGAATTACCAATACACGTTAATATTCGAAAAAAAATCAGATGTGTTAGCACCGTAGTACTTTTTTGTTTATTTTTGAGTTTACTTCTGTTTTGTATTACAAGTGCATGGTATGTTGTATCTAACAGCTTTTTTTATAAATCAATTGCAAGATAAGTATGTTATTGTTCTACAAATTGCCAATACTCATGATAAATATTGTTTTCGTTTTCATAAAATCAAGGGAGATAATAAATGTAAAAAAATAATAAAAAAAAATGATGCTTATTCTTTATGTAGCCTTTCAATTATATTTAACTTGTAGAGTGTGTGTGTGTGTTTTTTTTTTCAAAAACACAATATGTACATTAAAAACTGCATATGTATAAATACAAACTTTATATACTAAGCCAATTGAAAATATTGTCCAATATCGTACCTTCGATGTTTTCCCGAACATAACACGTATGATTGTATTGGTGGTTTGACGTTTTTTTTTTCTTCTTATAATGTCATTTGTAATACTCTATATGTAGATATGTTTATGCATCACTCGCGGATGAATACATTTGTGTTGGTTCCCTATATTATTTTCCCTACTTCTTATGTTTTGTAATGCTTTTATTCAGTCATTATGTGTGCCCACATTGAATTAGTATCAACCAAAGTTAGCATTGTGACTTTTTAACATCGTTTAATTGTTCATGATAAACGATATGCATCTCACATATGTATTATGTATGTGTGTACAATATACCATGATATGCCATTAAACCATTGCACATATACTTCTAAGTAGTCTCTTAGTAAAGATTTCTCTCCTGATATTGTTTCTGGAGTCTCGTATTTCGTATATATATATATATATATATATATATATATATATATATATAACATACTGCGAACGCACAATACTATTTTGAAACATTGAATCATTAAAATATCATGTCATCACAGACCACAGAATAAGAAGGAAAACAAAGTTCCCTCGTATGAAAAATAACAAATGGTGAGCGGAACTGCAAAAAGTTCTCTCAAATGAAATATATAAAATGTTACATCTTTTTCCCAAAATGCATCAGACAGGTCACATTAACGGATTACAAACAAACTCAAATATTTTTATTTGACAAGTATAAATACGAGGAAATATTATTGGTAACAAAACGGTTGTTTAAATTTAATTTTAGATAGTCAGTGGAGAAACCAATTTTTTCATTTATCTGAAGATACGACAACATATTTAATGTCAGAAAAAATGAAAGTACAATACATTGTTAAAAGCATAGTGTGTATACATTGCAGTAAAATTGTAGTGTTGTGGTGGGTTTCACACTGAAGTCAGGTTTTATAGTGTGTAGAGATAAATCGCACATTTGTGTTATTGGGCATAGCAAGTTTCGAACCCCGGGGTATGATTAAAATTATCTTTGTAGAAAACTACAATTTGATATCGAATACCAAACATCAAAGTTGGAGGCATCGCGGTTTCATATACACTTTTGAAAGATAATGTCCTTCATATGTCATTATATACTTTTGTCCCCTTGACCCGGGGGCAAGTTTTGACCAAAATGGCATTATTTGAACATACTTAGAAGATGACCATTAAGTAAGGTTATCCACAAAACGGTTACGTTTACGTTAGTTAATATATTCTTAAATACGAATGAGTGTATATTGTAAGTCAAACGCTATAGATAAACAAAGCTTTACCAAAACAGTGCTTTCGACGATTTCTCAGCTCTGAGCGTATAATAACATCTATACAGTTAGTTCTTCAGTTCAGTGACCTTACATCATGTAAGGTCACGGAACTGAAGACACAACTGTATCCCACGTAATCCATAAACGGAATTCAGTCGTATCCTCAGCATGTTATGCTGAGGATACGACTGAATTCCGCTTATGGTTTACGTGGGAAATTGATTGAATCATGTTGACTATTCGACAAGTAATCGACATAACTAGTGATGTTGTGTAACCAAATACATGCAGGTATACCGAAACACGAACCGACTTGATAACTTTCAAAAGGATAGCGATGCTTAAAGGGACTTAATCACAGTTTATCAAAATGATAATTCTTCAATTTTTTGTCACCGATTCAAGAAATAAATTAACAATTTACGTCAGTGTGCGAAATAACACTAATGCCGCAGACTTATACTGAAAATAACTTTCGTTTACGAAAAATCAGCGTTAGAAATTGATAAAATTATAAAGCGTCTCAGACGCGAAACGATATGAAAAATTCGATTTCTTGTGTTATCGTTATATTTCGTAACAACACGAGGATGGTTATACAAAGTTTAAAATAAATGACAACCCATGTGAAGACGGATGGTCAGGTCCGCACATAATGAAGTCGTAAAGACTCAACGACGACCCGAACATAAACTCTGAATTACACACATACACACGTGAAGACGGATGGATGAGTGGTTTCGGCGCTTGGCTTTTACTCCATGGGTCAATGGTTCGAGCCCTGGTGTGGTTAACTTTTTTTCTCGTTTTGTTCTCTTTTTTTACTTTGATTCTTGTTTTTATATTGTAGCTCTTTAGTTCTGATGTTTATATTTATCAATTTAAAGCATTTAATGGCAAGCTTCAAAACATGCCAAAATCTGAACAAGTCCCTTTTAAATGTGTCGTACCAAAAGTCCAGTATTTTGTTTCTGCATAATTATTTAACATGTTCGTTATACATTAAAAACA
Organism: Dreissena rostriformis; assembly: GCA_007657795.1. Taxonomy (NCBI): domain Eukaryota; kingdom Metazoa; phylum Mollusca; class Bivalvia; order Myida; family Dreissenidae; genus Dreissena; species Dreissena rostriformis. The sequence goes on along the minus strand of VMBQ01000939.1, from coordinate 54,284 downwards.
GGTAATGTACTGCATGCCCAACTACCCACACCGTCAGTTGAGCTCCATATACATCTAAGTGTTCACACATTTATTCACTGAACATTATAGTATGATGGGGTCCAGGCCATTGTGCTATGATAGCTTGCTCTAACTAATCTTGTTTCATTGTCAAGTCTAACGTGATGCCGTCTCAACAGCAGACTCATCGCTTGAATGGTTGTCATTGTGTTGCGTCCTGTGATTCAAAAGACGGGAAATCATATGCATCCATTTTCTACAGGAATTAGCTTGGTTCTCTAACACTTGCCTCGCCATTTCTTCATACGCCCCGTGTAGTTGTCAGCCTTCTTTTTGTGGGCTTCGTCACATCACTCTTTCCATTACAGGAACCCATGCCCACAGGAGACCAGAAAACTATTTATGTCTAAATTACATTCTGTTATTGTATAGATGCTTACATACAAGCAAACATATTTACCACACTGTTTACTTTGCTAGCTGGTCATCTATAACCAGGATTGGGCAGTAGTTCAGGCAACACATAACTTCCTATTTATTCAAACTGAATATAAATTACAGATTGTAGATTCTAACCTTCACATTTCCAGTCATTTATACACGAGAAATGTTACATAACAAAATCAAAAATCTTTATTATAAAGTTTGTTTTGTCAGAAATCACCAATCACGTTCGACATCTGGTATAAATTGTATGGCTCTCTGGTCACATTCAATAACAGAAATACGAAACATGCGTGTTAAAGATAACCATGTCCTAACTACAACAGTTTACTGTAACTTCGCTTAAGTGCTAACGTAAACGCGCTCAAGTGCTTAGGTAAACGCGCCAAAGTGAGCACGCTCATTTGTGCTCTTGAAGTCATCGTATCTCATATTGAAATAATGTGTAAAAAAAAGTTTGCAATCAAGTGCCACTTAAATATATGCCAGAATGTGGTAATTTACAAACAAACATACCAAATTATTGGGTTTTGCATCATCCGGCGCGCCGGTGCTATTAACTCGATTTTTTTTTTTTTTAAATATAAATACGAAAAAATATGATGTTTGTAAAGCCGGAATCGACATATCAACGTGTAAAACGGTTTATTGTCAAATCTTACAAAATGCACAGTAGTAACAATAAAATGGACGTTAAGAAAATATTCCCGGTGTATTTTAAAGCAAGATTTGTGCTTCAGCTGATCAAAATGGGGGTAAATAAAACTAATAAACAGCATTTCAAAAATTCTAAAAATTATTGTGTAATATTCAATTAAACTGTTGTCGTCATAAATTATTCGTTTGATTCAAACAAAGTTTCTGCAATTATTTACAATAACATGTTTTACACGCACATACTTATAGATGTTCTTTTCAGTTCGTGTGCTTGTTTAAAAAAATATATATAAGCTGAAGTTGAGAAATTCTTTCTAGAGCATATGCACCGCGTTCAATTATTCGTCCTATGGTTGTCATTTTATTATGATCGAGTTATTTAAGCAATAATCCTTTTTCTATCATAGATTGTTGTTGAATAACCCACGGTCGATAGTTATTTAATAGCAAGGATCTATACACCTGACCGTGGGTTACAAATTATGATAGAAAAGATCTTATTTCGATTCAAACAAGATCCCAATTTCATGAGTCTGTATTTTAAAATGTTTATATATGCGAACTATATTTAAATAAAGTCCATCCCAATTTCTTTAACCGACATTCACCAGCGCATATCAATAACGTCATTAAAACATTACACAATAGTTTCAAACTATTGATCAATAAAATCTTGGTGTATTGTAGCTGTCAACCCGAATCGTGCGTACATGTGTAATTATTTAGTATGCGTCTTGGGTTTAGAGGCGTTGATAACACATCTATAATAATCATTTAATCGGATCAAATAAATTGTGCGTTAACATATATCAAACTATACGCCTCCATCTCTTTTTGATTTCTTGCTCACTGAATGTAAGTAAAAAATAATGTATATCGGGACTTTTTGAGGTCTATGCAATACGCAGTCCTCCCTGAGCCTCTTGCTATCTATGTGCATCATCATGACCGCAGGAATATCTTTCATTCTCTTCCAATGGCAGATTTCAAATACAACGCTTTTGTTCGTATCCAAAAGCAGAATATAACTTGACAGAAGTTGTAAACGTCATAGAGTTCATCCGCAAAAACATTTTGATGCTAACAATAACATTTGAATGCATCGCTTGAAAACCTCATGACGCCTTCAAACGAAGACATAAAGATGTCCTATATAATCAGCTGGAATGTCAAGCCGTGTTTGACTCGTTACCCTAAAAGTTAGGACTTGTGGTGTACTGTGGCTTACACAAAACAGTTTAACATAAAATTGCATTTATATTAACCTGTTATCGTATCAGGTTTGTTTTCTGTTTCTCTCACAGACTATATGCTATTGAAATTAGATTAAAACAAACATCGCTATGAGTAGGATATTTGATATAACAAGACTAGACGTATACACAAAGTGAAACTCCTGCTCCACCAGCAAGAGAGAAAGTAGATTTTACAGGGAGTGCCAGGAGGACCTTCTTTTTGGTTTATCTGTTAGGGTATGTCTTGAAACGAGTCGTCATATTTTTAAAATCTTGCTTGTGGTCTTTACATTAAAATTATATTGAATGAATCGGAGTTCGGGCGTTCACTACATTAAGTACCATCGAATAATCCGGAAATGACGTTAGCGTCATTGAAATTGTTGATGTAGCACCATTTGGGTTAACATCACGGTCTTCTATTTTCTGCAGGTCAAGGTCACCGGGATATTAAACAGTAAATTCGTTTCCGTAAACTATCTTGAAAATGCTTTGACATATAATTATACAAATTAGTGTAGTGGGCTGAAATGGAGGATGCTTTGACGTCACTAATTCAAAGGACAAGGTCGTAAAGATTGCAAGAAGAAAATCGTTTTGTCACTATATTTTGAGCTCGCTTTGATATATGTTCATGCATATTCGTATGTGGTTAAATTGGAGGAAAAGAAGATGCCTTCCGTTTTTAAGGGTCACCAGGTCAAAGGTAAATTTCATATTAACTTGTATCGATACTTTATACGTTACCCGTTCCCGAAAATGGCTAAAGAATCACTGCAATTGAAAGTTAAATAAGTAGCAATCCTTTGAAGCTTGGACCATTCATCTCATTAAAAAAAAAGTTTTCAATATAATTTAAACATATTTCTTTGAATAATATTTGGAACCTAAAATAAACAGTAATGTTCAGTATTGATTCACCGCAAATGGTGTTTATAATTAGTAATGTTGTTGCTGTTACTTATATTTAATACGACCTTCAAACAATTCAAAGGAATGATCCTTGGGTGACTGTGCCAAAAAACTTACCGTTAAGCACCAGAAACATTAAAACATTTCGTGCTTACTTCATGGGAAAGATCACTGTCGAACCTTGACGTTTGTGCTTACTCCTTATATTAATAATGTTTATACTGATGGTACAATTCAGTATCACAGCCAAATAGAAATTCGTATAAGTTCTATATTATATCGCTAGTGTATTTCTACAAACCAATACTAAATACCGTATATAAATAATTGTTAAGTTGATGATAATTATAAGCAAAAGATATTCTTTCTTGTTTTTCTAGTAAGCCAGTTGTAAGGTGCAGAACTATTTTTAAACAGGAAAGCACGAAATGATACAAGGCTATTCTCAGAATGCGACATTATGCTCCTGAATCAAAATTTGCATAAAATAAAAGGTGTTTCATATCAGTTACCGGACACAATATCAGAGTGTTTATAAAACATCATGGCATCTAACCGTGTTATATTGACCATTGACTGACAAGTCATATAGCCAAAGAAATGTTTTACGCAACTTCAAAGTATGTTACATCTTATAAACTTTTAAATATATCTTCTTTGTAGCTTTCCTGACCATTTTGCTTAAACGAATTTAATTCGGTTGTGGATTGCGTTGAATGTATTGAAGGCGTTATATCTTTTCAGAAGTATTTTGCTTCGATAATCAAAGACATGATCAAAATTACACTGGTTACTTTGTGTAAAAGGACTATAAAGAACAAGTGTTTATTCACTTCTTACTGCTATTTGTACGCTGACATTTATTTGTAAATTCTTATTTAAAACTGTCTAGCCATAAAAAGCGATATACTTTTAATAACAATTTAAATTTATAGTTCTAACACGATATTTATATGAATCAATCTAGATTCGAAAACAATAATAAAGACTAAAGAATTAAAAAAAAAAACTTCATTTCAATCAACCATATTTAATTAAAACAGACTAAAACATATTGAAAGTAGCACCGATTATCACAGAAGTAATAGTACCATTTCAATGTTTTTCACACAGACCACGGTCTATGTCAATAACTTGTAAATAGCAGCAGCATTCCTCAATAGTCAAATTTGATGCAACATTTGAACACCCATATGCAATAAAATCACTATTTTAGACTCATAAGCCTGCTCCTTACTCCAGATTTATGCAAGTACGTATCATAATGTATTGAAATTGCCAATGTCAAAGCTATTAAGTGGAAACGATATTTCACCGTCACGGTGACCTTCACTTTCACTAAACCCACACCATGTGCAATTGTAAATGTTATATTGATAGCTTTAAGTCAATCTAAATTAATTGAAAGACATCCAATTCCATATTACTAGTATTTATCAATTTGATTTTGCATCAAGCCACTCACAAAATATGCAACCATAAACAGGGTCATACAATAAGGTTTAAATCTTCGACCTTTAAATAAACTAGTTCGATTTGTTGTGGTGTGATTGAGAGAGCTTAAACCATTTTTCTAGTTTAAGTCGTTGTAATCTCGAACCCACATAACACAGCAAGCAAATTACAAGCAAAGATCGTAATATAAAGTTTCCATTTATATTCAGTTTTACAGAAATATCTTACTTTGAACTTTAGTTATTTAGCATAAATACACTTTTCTGTTTCACGTCACCGTGTACTTTACACCATCAATAAAATGCACCTTCATTTGACGTAGTTTAACCCTTAATGTGTTCTTGAAATGGTGGATGGAACCCAAATTCCCCCCTACCTAATTTCTATACGTTAACACAACAAAAATACTTGCCAACTCATAAACACGTACTTGAATATATGGGGAGATTTCTGTATTGACATGCATTATTTCTTTAAGAAAAATATATAACTTTCTGTGACAAAAAGAAATGATATAATTCTGATATCGATGCTAGAACACGGTATATTCTATGCTTCTCTTTAGATAAAAACAGAACTTATTTTCATGTTGAAATATAGCTACGCAAAATGATGAAAAACTATACCCATCTTAAAGAGGTTCAAGATACAGTCGGGATTTATATTTTGGCCTCTTGTGTTTTAAATTCTATCTAGTAGAATGACTTGATCCCAATATTGTGTGCCTGCCTAATATATGGCATAAATAATATATTATATACAAACTTTAATTGATATGATACATAAAACATCTAACTACCAGTCTTTTCCAGCATTTTTATTCACTATTTATTTTTTAAAGAGTACAAATATTATATGCAATTACTATTGGCTGACTTCGATATGAGTGTATTAGGAGAATAGTCTTAAGATACAACTGTTTAATTAGTTCATTAAAGTAAAATAGTATCACAAACTGAATAAGATATTAGCATTACATTGGTTGTCTTCGTTTAAAACTTGTATTGATGTCATGTTTTTATCTAACACCGTCAGTAACATCGAGGCAAAACTATATTTGTGCAAAACAACTAAACAAATCGCAAAACAAAAACATTTTGAAATTCTTATTGAATTTTCATGTCAGGAAAACATTTCACTTGTTGACTATTGGAAAAAAAAACAACAGTAAAATTATAATACTGTAAATGCATATCAAGGGATTAGTTTTAAAAAAAAAACATTATTAAAGTGACAATTTAAACCAAACATTCATTTTCTACATTCGTTAAGTATCTTTACAAAGACTAAACACACAATCACATTTCTTTCCAATACGATTCAGACCGTCGCTCAGAACCAATGCTAAATGTCTGTTAGGTGACTTCTTGTCTTTGCATTGTATTTCTCCTATCAGCATCGCAATCGCCCAAAAGCTCTGTTTTCTGTCAGTTCCACAAACAATCGATCCACTATCTCCAGGTATGCTGAACAGCTTGTCACACTTTCGATCCGATAAGACAATAAATTTACCGGGTACTCCATCCATTGCATAATTTGTTTCTAGAATGTGGCCTAAACCCGGTGACGTCTTAGCTCCCCAAATATGCACAGGCGAGAATTCCCAATTATTTAACATTTCGTGTTCGATAAGGTCAGCAAATAGGCTAACGCCAGTTTCATTTCTGAACCGAGTTTCACAAAAACCTCTTAATTTGTCATCTACTTCAACACACACCATATCAATCCATTCTTCCTGATTCGTAACTTGACAATGACCAATTATTTTGTTTTGCGCACAAGAAGTTACTACTAGAGGTTGGTCGGGGACACATACGTGTCTTGATATTAAAGCAACTAATTTATTTTGATCCCCAAGATGCAACGTTTCTTCTGTATGGTCTATATCATCCGTTTGCTGACATAAGGGTTTGTCAATGACTGCATCGCGTTTCTCCGCAAAGCCACCAAGCGTACCTTGCGCTCCACTTACGTCTATCGGATCACCAGACTGGACACTCAACTGTTTTAAGGTACAAAAACGGCACAAAAAACGACGAATTCGATTTTCATCCATAATTTTGCTTACGTCTTTTGAAATTGATTCTTTGACATTCTCGTTTGTGTCTTTGATGTCAATAAACAGTCCGATTCGTTTTTTTGAACATCCGAAAACTCCCGGAATATTTAAAACGGTCGTTATAATCTGCAAACAAAACAAAACCACTTCACAACAAATGTTAAAATCTTTTTTAATTAAGGTTATTCTCAAATAATGCGTTTTTTTTTACTTTTTCACTATTCCTACTTTTAAGCTCGACTGAGCGCAACGTACCCATGGTGATCTTTTGAGATCACCTTTTATCGTGCGTTGTTCGTGTTCAACATTTCCATTTGAACACTTTAGAGGCCAGATGTATAGCACAGTCGACAAAACATTTGTTCTTATGAAATCCCCAACAAGTTTGAAACTTGGTCATGTGGGTTAAAAAACTAGGTCACCAGGTAAAATTTAAGAAAACGCTTGTGAACACACGAGATGCCTAAATAATTGGCCAATCGTCATCAAACATGATCAGAACATTTATTCTTATTATATCTCAGAAGAATTCGAAACTAGTTCAGGTGTGATTAAAAACTATATCACTAGGTCAAATGAAAGAAAAGGCTTGTGAACACTCTCTATGATATCTCGGTCGAGTTCGAAACTTGGTTATATAGGGTCAAAAACAAGTTCAGAGGGTCGAACTTAAGAAAAAATAGAGAACCTTCTAAAGGCTGAAAACATTGTCCTTTTTTATGAAATTCGGTCTTAACATTTGCCGCAACAATATCTCGGAGGTGGTTGAAACTTGGCCCCACGGGATCAAAAACTAAGACATTAGGTTAAATTAAAGACACCATTTGTGAACACTCTAGGGGTCAAATTTATAAATTAATCCTCATGAACGTTGGTAATAAGATTTGTCCCAATTATATCTAGGCCAATTTTGAAAAAAGGTCAAATGGGGTTAACAAACTAGGTGCCTAAGTCATATAACAAAAATAGAACACGCTAGAAGTCACATTTGCTGTTTTATGACACTTGCTCTTAAATGTGCTCTAAGCATTTCTTCGTCGCAGGCGATATGGCTTCTGTCCATTGCAAAACATGGCCGCCATTAGGCGTGAAGTTATATTTATGTGGTTGAAGTAAAACCATTAAAACACTGTAGAAGTCACATGTGTTGCCCAATATTGATGAAACTTTCTCAGAACGTTAATCATGTGTGTTTCTATAATTCTAATTTCGAAATTTATTTTAGTTTGTTAAAACATATGGCTGCCAGTTCGGGGTAATTTTCCTCGTATGTCTATTGTGTAAATTTGGGAACTCTGCCTGCTGAGGACAGTTTAGTATTTTGGAGTTTCAGGTAAGCGCCGTAGGACCTTTGGACTATGTTATGTCATCATATCGTTTATACAATACCTTTTCAATATCTTGAGGATATTTTACGTCAAAATCCGGAATTACCGGCCATTCCTCCCTTGGCACTTCGCTACGTCTGTATGCTGCACGTATACCGTCACAAACTTCGAGTATTGTCTCATCCATATCAACTACAACAGAAAATGCGATTTTTGTCATTGTTAGTTCACATATGTATGATTTATTTTAAGTGGGGACGTATTAAATGCAACACGTATTATACTTACCATTTAAATAAGGCACCGAGTCGAAGTTTACTTTTGCAGATTCAATCAGCCGCTTTAATATGCGGAATGCAAATCTTTCCAGCAAAACATCAGCATTCTCCATGACATTCCCGGGTAAGGAATATGCAATCAAAACGTCATCATTCCTCTGTTTGCCCTGTGTTCGCACCTCGTCGTCCACTAGCAAGACGCAAGCGAGTTGTTTTAAATTATTTTGCTCAATAAAAGAAAAAACGGCTTCTTGAATTTTGTATTCTGCTACAATCAATACTGGTTCGTCATGTATCTTTATTGTGCTATTTTCTCTTTGATGTTCTCCTTCAAATCCGTCCCATTTATGTGATAAGGTTGCAGTTGCATAAACAACCATTGAGGTTGATTCGAGAATGTTCAATTCTCGTTGTGTTATCGAAGAGCCATTTAAGTTATTTTTACAACGAGTAATGATTCCCTGAATTGTTGCACAACTAAATGAAAACACCGAAAAATTATTTGTATTTACTGTCCCTGTGATTAAAGAATCGCTGAATCTGTCTGAAAAGAAATAATTTACTGAATTAGCTTTAGCAATAAAACAAACAATTCATTATTCATACCAAAGTTTTGATTTGAAGTGAACACACACTGTGTTCAGTTCCTTCAATAACCAACGACGTCTACATGCAATCTAAACCGAAATACAACAATAAATATTTCAGACAATCTAGACGAGTTAGGCCCTTTGCATTTCGATATCATTGTTGAGTGATGAATAAGAATGATCTTTTTTTAAAGTGAAGAGCATATTTTTAAAAGCAGTGAGGCATTTCCTTTTGGTATTGAAATGGCATTATTGTACGAAGCGTTTAATAAGAAAAACAACCGTTTTATAACATTTGTTCATTGATTTGCAACGATAACTTCTACTTTACCATTGTTCCACCTTGTTTGTCTCTGAATAACAGCTTCTATATGTTCATCACGGTAATCGCCATCTTGATCAATAATTCGCAGAATACACTCGGATTTATTTTCTGATAAGTGTGCAATTATGTCCTGTGTCTGGTCCATCAATGAACTAAGCTGTCGACGCACGAATCGGTTGCTTGGAAAAGCTTCTTGTGATTTTATTTTATGCAGATAGGTTAATATGATTTGTTGAAGTAAATACGCTATTTCTTGCTCCGTGAAATTGTAATCGCTTAATTCAAGCTGAAACGAAAATCACTGTTTAAATCATACCCCTTTACCCGGCTCTATAACATATAAGTACGTTATAAAATCTATATACATGTACATCAATGCGATCATATGAATATTTCAAATTGGTTAACGTTAAGTTCAATTCACACTATCGCAATTTCAGTCCAGCAAAAAAAATGTAAAATGAAAATGTACACTATTTGGATGTTCGAACATCTAAATAAACGGTATACAATATTGATATAGATTATCGCCAATGAGAGTCAACACCGAGATTGTGATTTAAGTAAAATAAATGTAAATTATAACATCATATTTATTTAACACTTTGATTTTATACAGTCCATAATTACTATTTAAATCGTATTGGCCTATAATCTTACAAAAATATATTGATGTTTATAAAATACGATTACAAACCTGTTTTAGAAGTAAGTTGCTTATCTTTGCTGGCGAAGCTTTGTTTTCTTCCAAACTTACAATATTAAGTAAATTTCTCAACATGTCCATCATCGTGCGTAAATCGTCGTCAGAAATGGTGAAGTCCTTTGTATATGTTACACGAAAAGCAATGTCTTGGATCTAAAATAGACAGTAAAAATCAGAATAATGTAGAATGTAAATTGAGAAGAGCTTAAATATAATAAATAAAAGAATACTCTGAATTAATCATACCTTGAGCAGTAGACCAGAAATATTTCCATCGCGCTTGCTCAGAGTTTCGTTTCAACGTTTGCAGTTCCGAAGTATGCTTATTACATCAGTGAAATCCGTTGTTCTAGCCTGTGTGGTCATCTTGTAACCATCTGCTTCTATAAAGCACTTTCCTATCTCCCAGTAATCAAAGCACCATCTTTTCGCATTTGTATTGGTCCAGTTTGGTGCCTTGTTAACATGACAACCGATAATGTGGTCTTTGATTTTGTCGCATACTCCTTTAGGGCAAGGTCTGTACTGAGTTGATACATCATCTTGAATTTCACAATAATCGCCAGATAAACAAAATCCGTCGGTTTGACATGGAATGATATTGGAAGTTGAACATTCATTACATTGTTCCCCGCTAATCTTGCAATCATTCTTAATCTCGTCATGAACGTTCAATAGTGACCTTATAACAAATCGCTGGAGTCCTTCTTTTGTAATTTTAAAAGCTAAACATGCCTTCATCCAGTTGAAAAACCGTGACTGTTTTAAAAGTTCCCCTTGTGTATTTGCAAAAAGCTCCTTCATCCAAAATTCGAAATATTGTTTTCTGCGTTCCATTTTTATTTCAATACATAAATTTAGCTTCTGTTTATATTACAATAGTTAATATCCGCAGTGTTAATTACAACTGATGCTATTTATATAAGTACTTTTTAGTCATTCATATCATAATGTATTTTTGCTTCGGTTAGGCAATACAAATACTTACACCGATCTTTAAAACCAGTTCTTAAATGTATTTGTATGGAGTTATAAATTACCTCTATTGATGTTCCCGATAACAAATATCCCATTCATACGACAGCTAAGTGTTTGTTTCATTCAAAACGAATACTTAAAGGAATAGTCTACAAAAAACGCTAAAGTGAATTGCTAAATATATTTGTATCATTTATAAAACCTGTGGGACTGGTTTAATTTTGTATACATACGTATTTTTAGAATTTTCAGTATTTGTGTTCCCCTTTTTTTTTGGGGGGGGGAGAATTCTCAATTTTTCAATCAGGTATGTGTGAGTTATTGTTTAAAAAAACCCAGCAATATATTGATTTTTAAACAACTGCACTTTATCTCTAAATCTTAACATTTGAACAAGAAAAGTTTTTAGCAGAAAACATGCAATTTTACATAATTATATAATACTACGATTGTAAATTTACACATCCAAAAAATGTACAACGGCTTTAACATGTTACTCAACGGGGCCAATACTGAAGTACACATTATGCTTTATTCAATTTAGTTTGTGAAACGATTCGACTTGTTTTGTTTACAATTTTAACGGAGATCCGTGAATTGTTGTGTTTGTCTTCAAAAGAAGTAGAAAACAAATATTGATAATTTTAAATCTCGTAGAGTCTAGTAAAATCGTATATCGACTTTACCGAAACAAATCTATTTAAAGTCCACAGCTATTAAAGAACAATGAACATGTTTTTCGAGTAATTCAGTTTTTTGCTTCGCGTTTCGACTTTACTTTCAATTAATTGTTCACTATGTTAAGACAGCTTTAATAGTCGTGAAACAATTAAATTGTGCTGTAATACGGGTAAATATATGTGTATACGAGTGTCATTTTTGTTAGTACCGTTAATGTACCCCTTTAGATAAATCAACAGGTTTATATCCGATAGCTGTATTGATCTTCTGCCAAACTTTAATGACTTGTCACATAAAATCTAAGGCTTTTATTATACTTAAAGTGTTTCAATAAACGTGACATTTGAATAGTAAACTGTTAGCGGAGTCGTGTCTTATCTTTATATATATGAGCAACGTTGTGTGCCTTAAAACTAAAACTGAAGTGTGTATATAAAAGCATAAATATTCGGATCAAACACATACCGACAGCGCACAATCTTCTAAAGAGACACGCATGCACACTTATTTGACATCACGTTACGTCTATGTATCTTTCATGGGATCGGTATAATAGACAGCGATTGTGTTATGAACACTACTTTGTATGACGTTTAACCGCAATATGTTTATTACTTAAAATCGCACTTCTGTGCCCCTAGGCGCTCTGTTGAGACAGTCTGTGAAAAAGCTGAGCGTTGCTCCAGCCTGCGTAGTCTTTTAAGCATCGTAGCTGTTAATATACATCGATATGTGTTTGAGAACAGGCTTTCCAACTGGTGTATGAGTTTAACGATGTTTTGTGGATAAATCAGTGTATTTTGGCATTTTTAGGACAAGACAAATTAGCTTTCTATATTTATCCGCATTACAATTTAGAGAATTACCTTAACCTTTCACTTAAAAAAATTAGAACTGCACGATACAAATAATCTGGTAATATTACATCAACATCCTCATAGTCATTACAATGATACATATCAGAAACACTAGTACATGAATTTTGACCTTTGATTATGACATTTTTCTTCCATCCACGAGGTTTGAGTCATATCATAAGATACATCTTCGGAAACCCTTCTTAAGGATTGTAATTTTTAGTCCACAATTGACGGATGCGTATTAAAAGAAGAAATATCGAAGAAGTTTACGACTTGAACAGATCTAACTCAAGGAACTTATGCCGATCGGGTCATGAAAGATGCCGAATCGTCGCTGATTGCCATCAGAATGAACGCCGAGAAAGAGGTAAAATTCCCAAAGTGTTTAAGAGCGACATTGGAAGGTGAGTGATTCCGGAGAAACCCAACTATTCAAGGTCCAAGGAAGTCAACAATTGCAATATGGATCATACATTATGTAGGTGAGCAAACTTCGTTAACCCACAGTGCGCAAAAAGCCCAAACAGAAACACATATGTAGTTAATCATTGATAACACACCCTAATTATCAGATTATATCGACAACAAATCAGCAACTCTTCAGCATACCCTGCAATATAACCGCAACCTTTCAATACGATTGAGAACACATTATGGAATCGTCGACATCATTCCCCATCTAATCCTGTCAAGTCGCTTTTACGTTTTGATGTTAACCACTCGACAATTTTCTAACGTTTGTTGCGAATTCAAAAGTAGGAAAACCCACAAGACCCCCTCTGTAGAGTTAATAATTACAGCTTATAATAGCCATGTCGAATCTTCGCGGTTCCAAGGAAAATAAACGATTCTGCATATATAACCCGTTCTCGACAACCATATTGTATGCGTAAATAACGTCATAAGGTACTACACAGCGCTTCACGAAATCACATCGGATATGAAATTTCGACGGTGTTTCATTGTAAAATGTCCAAAATAATTGAAAATAATTGGATGTTATGTTGAAATAGAAATTGTACGTTAATTGTTCTTTTAAAGCAATTGAACTACTTTAACAACACAGACATAATCAAATTTTCAAATAGATTTACTTGTTATTTGCTGAAATGTTGTCAACATTACAAACACAGTATTTTTCTCTTTTTATAATTGTCATCACTTAGTCAAGTGCAGTTAATATAACTATAGATAAAAGCAAATCTCCCACCGGACATCTATATAAACGTAGAAGCCAGCTTCATACATAAATATCTTTGAAATGCAAATAATAATGCAGACGTTTTTTAAAATTATCTTTTCTTTTAAACAGATTTATTATAAGCCAAAATGTATTGGCTAGATGAAATAAGAATGGCTCTGCTAACGCGCTACCACTAGACAAAGGAGTCTGTTCAGTTTTATTAATGATGATTAAACGCTATGTATTAATACACGTTTTTACTAAATTATCGATGAAAAGCGCTTTTTTATTTTTCTGGTTAAGAAATAGAACAGTAAATAAAGGAACATATGGGTTAAACATGTTTAAGGAGAAAAGAGTGTTATTTTGATTGTTTGCATATAATGCATACCTGTTTTTTTTTTAATTTTTAAGCATTTGGTTAATGGAAATTGTTATTTTGCCAAACTGTGAACACGTCCTTTAAATATAATGGTTGTTTTTGCAACACTGAAAAATATCGGAAGTTATTTCTTTGATATGCGATCGTAGTTTTGCCTATTATTTAAGGCACAAACTTGTCGTCTGGTATAGAAGCGGAATGAGCTATGACGCAGCATGCCAGCCTTGCCCCGGAATTTCCGGTGCTCGTACTTCCAGGATCGGTCTTGTTCACTCCCAGATCATCCATACCAGCATGAAGCTAAACAAAAACAGTTAGCTTTAAATACTTTGTGACAGGAAGTTTCCGAATACAGATAACAGCAAAAATGAACAATGGGTCACGTCCTTGCATACACAAAAGCAAGTGGTTTTTCATATGCTTTGATGTTTTTACAAGACAATAATCATTATATTTTGGTATATATGCATTTACATTTCTTCAGATGAATTGGTATCAATGCATTTGTTATCATGTTGATACAATATAAAAGGGAGCCGGTCAGATTCAATTCCGGATAGACGCAAGCCCGGATATATGCCCTACCAGACAAACGTCACTTATGACACCCTCTGGCATTAAGCCGTACCGCGAATGATACGTTAACAAGTGATACAATTAAGTAATCGCATTTTATAAAGCAATTCATTTGCCAAAACAATGTGTCCATAACCTAATATTTAAAACAAATTAAGGTATTCTTTGAGAAATCCGTCTAATTGAGGTAATATTTTAAGTTGGAAAATCAATAAAAATCGGTTACGCGCAATTCAGTTACAGTACGGTCATCACATAGCAAATTTCATATGGTGTAATGACGGTATGCAAAATCTCTTCTGTATATCTCAAATGACTGCACATCATTAAACGGATATATAAATGCAAAGAACGGATACAATTAGTACACACTTATCAATTTCTATGTCAAAGATGTAAAGAGCGCGCACAGAAATGTTATGACACAGTTTAAATGGGGGTAAACAGAGGACATTGGAACAATTAATTTCAAAATCCCAGTTCCTTCTTTTTGTGACACTATATTATATTTTTGTTATTGACATTCAAACGTTGTCTTAATACACAAGTATTGTTTTAATGGCCTCAAGACGATGTTTAGTTTTAGTGGTGACACTTTCCTAACCGTCCGAGGTGGAACATTATCGGGAAAGCATGTATACAGGTGGGCATATATTCGCATGACTAAAATTATACTTATGTCCGACATTCAATATTTAAACCATATTTCGAACGTGATTTGAAACCCGGAGTTACATCTCATCTATCTAAACTAAAATATTTGCCAATTTCTCTCAATATTCAGCCGCTAAGGACATAAACAACGCTGTAAACTGTTAGTTCGTTGTTAAAGAAATTACAATGAGAACTTATATAGCCATTGACGGCTATCTATTTGCATTTATTTTGTCAGCAAACAGGGAAAACCTACCACAAGTCCACGTCCTATGATAGACTCTGGTCCTTGAAGGTTTGTCAGATAGTCAACGAAATAGACTCGTATTTGTCCGGTTACAGGATCCTGCTGGAGATTTCCCCAATCTCCGACGTGGCGAGCGCTTAAAAAGTGGTAATACATCTTTAAAAAATTGCATATATTTATACAGTATGTGATTGTATGCATTTAATTGGTCCATAAGCTTTAAATTACTTGTGTTTCATAATGAACATTTGTTATCTCAAGTAGAATAGTGAGATAATAGTTAATATCACATGCATTGCTGTACATTGATAACTGCATGACGTAAGAAATGCTTGGTTCCTCAATTGGGTGTTCAAACCAGTCTATTAATCTGTCATTAACACAATAGTATCGTTATATATAATCTGATATATAATATGTTCCATCAGTCGACTTATGTGTTGGTCACTGCAATTTCCCCTCTGCATCTGTGTATTGATCACAGCTCATAAGTGTGTCTGCAATGTCGCAACCTTGAGGAGCATTACAGCTTAAACACATATATACTTTCTTTATTTTGGGTGGGGATCAAACTACAAGGATCATTAAGTATTTAAAATTAAAATTATTTTATTAAAATGTCACACAGTCGCATTTTATGTAAAAATCTGTTTCTTAGTATCTCTGCTCTTGGTAGCTGACCATTCAGTCACACCTATTATCTCACGTTGTAATTAACAAGACACATACATTAAGTTACATATAGGTAAAGACGTGAAACAAAATCAGATCTCATTTATAAATTATGTTTATGAATTATACAAAATTAACTTCTTATTAGTACATGTGTATACAGTATATACCAGTGTGAATACATTTGATTTACTTGGCGTTTGTAAAGAAGTTAGTTCGTGCATCAACAAATAAAATGGCATATGCATACGTACATACAAACAGTAGCTGTGATATTTTCGCAAACTTGCTGCTTAACAAAAATCCCTAATAAATTACAAAAATGAACGGCCTTTAAAGACATACTTTGGGGGATTCCCAATATCTCCGTGCAGAGTGCCTCGGGGATTGAAGTGAGGTCCCATGGAGGGACAACCAGCACTCGTATCTCCGAACTCGTGCACGTGAAAACCGTACTTGTTTGTGCTATCGAGGAGTGAAACATTGTCGACATTAACTTGGACCTGCAGAAAGTTATCCCTGCGCTTTTGGGCCTAAATTACCAAGAGAAAAAAAAACGTATTGTGATTATTTGTTTGTATTTGTTGGACCTTACCTACTCATACTTTTGGCAATTACCAAAGTCATAGTAATAAGCAAATATAAACATCTTATAACGAACAGTTTTTTGATAAAGGCTAATATAGTAACTTAAACAATAAGTCTTACTCCGCATGTATGACTCTGCCTGAAGTATATGGTGCCAATGATGTTACTGGGGAGGACAGACGAAGGTCGTAAGTTGCACACGGCGTAGTGAACTGAAATAATAGCTAGGTATCGTTGTGCAACAATTCGCATATAGCTCTGTAATAATAATTGCTATTCTAGTGTTCAATAGAGGAAAATGGAAGGTCGTCCTTTGCACTTATCGAGCGTATATACTTTGCAAACACCACGAAAGCATTCCAATTAATGAAAATACGACAATTTGAGTACCTGTAGCATATGATATACTTTCTGGATTGTCCATTTTGGTTTATTTTAAATGAATAAATAAAAAAATCATATATTTTCAGATTGTTCCAATTTAGTTATTATATTGCAAATATGATAAATATGATAAATGACAACAGATTTTGTCCCAAATTCTGACAGGGATAGTATCAGCTAGTCCGTGCGCATTGTCTGGATTGACGTGTGTACGTTTTTAAAAACTCGCAAATTATGATAATTTATCAATTGATTTATCCATTGGTCTAGGCACATTTTTCTCACACAAAATTAACGTACCAGCGGATATAGATATGACTAATTCAATAAAGAGCATACGATTTGTCCATGGCTTCTTTATCAATAAGTTGAAAAATATTCATGCGATGAGAATGTATTTGTACGATATGATGCGCTGAGGACCAGTCGTTCGTAAAAAACTAACGTGCATCATGAGACTGATGTAATAAATTAGAAGCAAACATTTAGACAAAATCGGTGGATTCTATACTATTGTTTGCTTGGGCTGAATGCAGACTACGGTACATACTGACTAAATTTTATATGAGAATACATGTCGTTGTTTGGATTTCATATCAAATATAACAGCAGATGGGACTACACAATTCATGAAATCCAAAATATAAATCGTAAGACAATCGTGGAAATTTGGTCTGATTATATGAATAAAAAACAAAACGGCAGTTTTGCAAAAAGCATATCTGAAGTGTATAGTGGTTTACTGGCAGTAAAACTACAAGTGAAGACCTGTAGATAAATAAATTCCTCTCAACCGGTTAATAATACGATATACATTTGTATTTGCACACATGATCGGAAAGTGTTTTCCAACAGAACATTACGAACATTCCTTTTTTTGAGTACCTTGCCCATCCTCGATATTTCGACTGTGCTTGATGGGAATAACGTTTAGTGCATGCTGTCCATATTGATGGGAATAACATTTAGTGCATGCTGTCCTTAAATATCAATTTCTTACCTCCGGGTACGCGAGTCCAACCCACAGTCAGAACAGCAAACAAGACAATGGCTGTCAACATGTTCGCTGGAAATAAAGTAAATAACGAACATCCACTTAGTAAATTCTACTTCTGAAATCATCCCAGCTAGCAAACATATATCGGACCGCCGTATGTGTACTCATGAGTTTATTTATAGGTCGTGTCCGCGTTTTTACGACAACATATTGCGTCGACCTGCCCCTGTGACCTTTCAGGGGAAAATATTTAATATTGAGCCAAATTAGGACAAATTCACCCCGGCTGCCCGGGTATTCGCCAAAGAAATCATTTTGATCCAAATAGACCAGTGCACGATGGATAATGAGACCTTAACGTGCGCAGGTAGAATGATCATATCGGGCCGCCGTCTGCCCGATCTCGTTCTTATATCGGCCAAATATTGGCATTTACATCTGGCCGTTATCGTTTTGCCCATCGGCATTAGCTCGGCCCTATATCGGCAACTACATCGGGCCGTTATCGTTTTGCCCATCGGCATTATCTCGGCCCGATATCGGCAACTACATCGGACCGTTATCGTTTTGCCCATCGGCATTAGCTCGGCCCGATATCGGCAACTACATCGTGCCGTTATCGTTTTGTCCATCGGCATTAACCCGGCCCGATATCGGCAACTACATCGGGCCGTTATCGTTTTGCCCATCGGCATTAACTCGACCCGATATCGTCAGATTATTTAAAGGGCCCTTTATCGGTTATATGTCATACTCGCATCGTAAAAATAAATAAAAATAAAAAAACACATTATGATATTTCCATTAATTTTATTGTTATTCCATATAATAAAATATAATACTATTACTTTTAATAATCATAATTAACAATAATTCCAAACATGCATTTATATGGACAATTAAAGTAGTAATGCACATACCCGATTCTATTTTTTTTTATTACAATGAAGTATTCCTCTACAATATAAATATATTCAACGTAAATCACGCGTTATTTTCGACAACCTATTAGGAACAAAAGCCAGTCTAGAAGCAACAACACGACTTAATACAAAATGACAAAGAGATCAATAATTATTATCATAGAAGGCTGTACATGTGAAGATAGAAACATCTGAAGTTTTATCAGTTTAAAAATAACTTTAAAACTGTATTTGTGGCCATAAAATACAAACAGCTGTTTCTAAGATGTTTCGTAGATGTTCAATTGTAGATCATCGATCTCACAACCGTTCCACAGATGTTTAAAGCAGTTCAAAAGTTTACATTAGTTTCATCAACTAGATGTTTTCAGATGTTTTATATACGTTCAATCATTAAACCAAACTTAAAAACACGAATAATCAAGCATTTGAAAATGGCTGCAATTTTGTACATATAACGTCTATTTAAACTTTTCGGAACATGTATTCTTACTGAATTACAGCGCAAAAGGGCAGCGTGCATTGATTATATATGACGTTCGTTGAACTGTTAATTAAGACTTTCACGCTTAAACTATTGTCAAACGCTTCCATGTTTAAGTATAATGCATGCCATTCCGAATAACAGTTATGTATAACGTTTTGATATGTGTCGAATAGTTTTGGAAATATTCTGACATTCAACAGTTTTTAAAAATGATAATATTTTGTATAGACTTCACACCTGTCAGGTTGGTGTTGGCGTGTTATAAGTACCTAATAATTTAAGGCAATATAATACATATATGTCTACGTTGAATACGATTCTTTGAAAATGTCATCGATTTTAGATGGGTAACTGTGAAATCTATTCATCTTTTGTGTATAGTTAACCCGTAGTAATAACTTATTTCTTCTAGTCGCTCATACAATATCTTTACCAACGGAACGATTTGTGAGTGTTAAACTGATCGGAAATGCATGTGTTCGAATAAACCGGTAATGACGAAAGCGGTATATTCCATTAAACACATATGAGGCAATGCATAACTAAGTTATTCTGTTCATTTCTTTTCAGTATTTTACTGGTCCTTTGTATGCGTACATGATCACACATGTGTATTTGTTGTGAGCGGAAAACACAGTATAGTACATTAAATTTTGTTTTTTGGTAATGAAGGACACTGGTTCGTATCTGCATTGTGTGTTTTACATTTACCGGTATACTTGATTTCTATTGATCCATCAAAAGGTATAAACTAAAAATATAATCAACAATTTATTATGGCAGTGCAAAAACGCCAAGCTAGTACCTTCTGAAAGGGACTTGTTCACAGATTGACGAAACTACTATTTTTCAACGCTTTGCCACAGATTCATAAACTACAGAAAATTCTATGACATGGAACTAAATATCACTAAAAACTAAGACACGTTCTTAAAATAACCTTTATAATTATATACTTTTCGGTGGATTATATAATTTTATTTGTGAAAAAGAACGATATCAGTAAAAAAAAAATGTATATTTTATATATGTTTCATTGCATTGAAATATTGAGCTCTTTGCTTCCTTTGTTTAAATCTAACAAGGCATGCACTGATAAAGTAACAACAATTTTCGAACAATTATGTAATTGTCAGCGATGCATGATAAGCCTCGCCTACTGCTCCGCACGGCGAATAGAAGCTGGCGGTATTGTGTTGCTGTTATATATAGTGGCTCTTTGATAGCAGTAGAGAATAAACGTATGAAAAATAAATCCCTGTTGGGTCTTGCGTATTAACCAACCCTCAAAAGGGTCTAGACATTAATAATCATATATAAAGCAACATTACAAAGTCTCTATAGGAGCTATGCTTTCAGTCAAAGATCTGATAGACCTTTGTTTCAGTATCGCGATCTTATCAATCACATTGCAACAGCGGATGTTGGTGGAATTTAGCCCTTTTTATTTTTAACTTTTCAAGTTCACAAGCGGCCCTGCATTGACCTTCACTGACAGCAAAAGAAAATCAAATATTTTAGAATGCTCTCCTCTGTGCAAAAGCTTGGGAACGTGCTCGTTCGCAAGAATGTAAGTATCTTAATTGTATTGAATTGACAAATTTGCCTTCAGACAACGAAGACGTGAAAATTTATTATTTTCGTAAGTGGATAATAATCGGATGAAGACTACATTCGGATAAACACAAAGGAATTATATTTTAAACGAATTTAGCCTTTACAACTGTAAATGTTATAGTGGGTTTGTCCTTGATTTTTAGTTAGAGGTTTGTCAGGGCAGAGGCTTTCGTAGATTTTGGGTAAATATTTATACAACTTAAAGATAGCAAAAAATCGAAGTGTATTGTCAATTGTGTTAAACTTAAAAAGGCTTAATTTAAGGACATTTCACTTTAGCCCATCCACTTCTGACAATTTCAGAAAGCTATATGTCCTTAAGTTAAATTCGCTTTGTTATGTACCTAGTAGTTAATATCACACTTAATCTAGTGAGTGATAGTGTTCTTAAAACTCATGTATCCCATAGGATGCAAGTTTAAAATTAAGAGGGGACTTGACTAACAAATCACTTAAGATATATTTGAAGCAGAAAATTGAGTCCTGTAAATGCACGTTTACTTTTTGTGTAATTTTGTGATTTAAGAAATGAAAAATTCCTGTCTTAAGAATGTATAACATGCTTGTTCTTTCAGTTGATAAACGGTGGAATACAAGCCTCAAACTATGCTACAGAGGCCACCTTTGAAACTCAGGTGACTCGTCATTGTTTTCAAGTTATTGTTATGTATTTTTTACTTTTGTTATAAGTAACATCAAACTGCAGTTACATTTAAATTTTAAACATGTCAACTTAAATTAATGTTTTTTTAAATGTGTTTTGCCACTGATGTCATAATAAATTAGTTATTAATTCACATCCAAGTTTCTTTTTTTTTACAGTAAACTGGCATGTCTCTTTCGCATAAGAACAAAACTATAATTTTTAAGTTGCATTAACAGTTTTCTGCAGCCATATAAATACAGTTGGTGACAAGTTAGAAAGTTCTTTGACAAAACTAGTCAAAAGTTACAGTGGAACATATTTTAAGAAAACTGACCCAGAATTTCCCAATTCTTGGTTATAATTTTACCGAGCTAAATCAAGGTAAAAGACTTGGCTTGCATATGATAATTTCTAGAGTTATGTGCTGTTTGTTATTTGTATTATGTTAATAGATAGGAATTTTAAGTTGAAAAAAAAACATAAATTTTAAGTTAATTAGTTTGTGTGTTGATAAAATGTTTCTTACGTATTATGCTGAAAAAAATAACATTTTATTTTGAAAAACATCCATTTTTAAATTATTAGTTTGTGTCTTAAAATCTATAAAATGTCCACAAGTTTCCGTGACCTGGGAGTCATTTGTACCACCTTTAATGATAACTTACCCAAACACTGGAAAATATAATTCCTGATATTAGCCATGCAAGCCTTTTATGATAATTTACCTAAAAACTGGAAAATATTTTTCCTTATATTAGCCATGCAAGCCTTTTATTATAACTTACGACAATACCTAAACATTTAACAATATTATTCCTGATATTACATGTAGCCATTCAAGCTGCACAAGTTGACGGAGGGCCCTAACACCACAGTGAAGATGACAAGGGCCGAGGGTCTGCAGTTCTATAAAGAGATGGTCACCATCAGGAGAATGGAAACGGTGGCTGCCAACCTGTACAAGTCCAAGGCCATCCGAGGATTCTGTCATCTGTACTCAGGACAGGCAAGTGACTTGTATTTGTGAAATAATGATGTTTTATTGGTTTTGATTGGTGTACAAAAAGTTCTACTTGTCTAATGCACATGCATGTGTCTTGTAATGTAAATAGAGTGTATGGGGAAATATTCCAGCTGCTGTCTTGACAGTAGAGATATGTGTATTTTAGCAAAGTTGATCTACTATAACTTATATATTATACATGAAACCCCTTGAGTGAAATAGCAGGATGCTGTGCCTTGTCCGTTTTTCTTTCCCTACCTCCTCCTCCTGCTACCCATCTGTAATACATGTAATAAGTGTAAACTTTTTTTGAAATTCAATTGTTATTTTTGCAAGTATGCATAAGGAAAATAAAAGACTATTCTAATATAAAGTGTAGACATTACAGGTGCATTTAATTGCAAGTGTTAATCTTAAAAAAATAATGCCTTGGATTTAGAATATAACTTGAATATGACACATGACTCATCCGGTTTGTCACCCAGCCCCTTTTTGACAGCACCTTGTACCTTATGTGATCCTAGATGTTTCCATAGGTATTATAAATAATTGTTTTAATAATTGTTTTACTATTCTAATCCATACATATTTTCAACCTTGCTTCTGGACAGATGAGAGATATGTGTTTTAAAAAAATCTGTTACAGTTTTGATGATGCAATATAAAAGCACTAAGCTGTTTAATCAAGGGTAATGGACCTAATAGTACACATTTATCTACATCATGATGAAAGAATTTGTTTTTTAGTAGATTCATGGTCGTTGCGGCATTTGACATTTTACTCCCATGAGCTATTACTTCAGTTTTGCATTATTTACATGCATAAATTGTGAAACAAAGGATAACACAAATAAATAATAATTCAATTAAAATATGAAATGCAATTGCACATAGTGCTGCTTAAGTTTAAAGTGTTATAACACGCGTTCTCTGACTTAAGTCTGTCTATATCTTGTTGTAAAATACATTTGCAGGAAGCTTGCTGCGTAGGCATGGAGGCCGCCATCACCAAGGAAGATGCAGTCATCACGGCCTACAGGGCTCATGGCTGGGCCTACATCAGGGGCATCAGCGTCCTGGGAGTGCTCGCTGAACTTACTGGTAAGGAGACTAAATAAAGTGTTGTAAAATAAATATATCCTATCATTACCAATAATAATGTTACATTTTTATCAAAAGATTGAAGTTTATGATACTTCATGGGGACATTGATGTTTGTTTAGACTTAAATGTGTCAATATAAATTATTGATATAATAAATATTATTATTGTGGACAAACATTGGCTCTAGGTTATTTAAAGCAATGAATTTAAGTGGCAACAACATTTTATGACCCAGTGAAACCCTTGAGACTTGATATGCATGTACCTTATGATATGTTTGACAGATGATACATGCCCATGTAAATCTTTGGTGGTATAATAAGTAGGATAATAATACATTTGGATGTGATTTATTCATTAAACACAGTCAGCTTTTTTGCAGATATTTTTTTTATAATTGAATTGTGAGCCGACATTTGGAGTGATTGTAAACCATTTTTTTAAATTTTTACTTTGAAGTGGGTAGACTTATAGCAGAGAATTTAGGTTATCTGATATTATTTTTTTCATGAGAAATTTTAAATTTCTCAAAGCATTAAGCTGACGAAATGTTTGTTCAAATTTTGTAAAAAAAGCATTTGTTATTATGTAAAAGTTTTTAATAAAAAAGATACATTTTGTAATTAGATTTTGTATTCTTTAGGCCGTGTGTCCGGTTGTGCCAGGGGAAAAGGGGGCTCCATGCACATGTATGCTCCAAACTTCTACGGTGGCAATGGTATAGTTGGGGCTCAGGTAAAGTTATAGCTGTTGAATATAAATAAAATTAATGAAACTCAAGAAATTTGAACAAAAATTATCTGGAAAGAAATTCTCGAGTTTCGCTTCTTTATATTGTTACTGTCAGCTTGTATTAAAAAAAGATTTCAAGACGAAAAACAATCAAAACACCAAACATTAAAAATTATTAAAACTTTGGTCACTTCCATGGATTGGTCAATGCAAAGCAATAGTTTAATTGGTTAAAATGCTTTGCTAACCTCGGTTAAAATGCTTTGCAAACCTTGGTTAAAATGCTTTGCTAACCTCGGTTAAAATGCTTTGCTAACCTCAGTTAAAAATCTTTGCTAACCTCGGTTAAAATGCTTTGCTAACCTCGGTTAAAATGCTTTGCTAACCTCCGTTAAAATGCTTTGCTAACCTCGGTTAAAATGATTTGCTAACCTCGGTTAAAATGCTTTGCTAACCTCGGTTAAAATGCTTTGCTAACCTCACACTTAGCCCAGCATTAATCATAAAGCATACATGTGTTGTCTAGCAACTCAGGAAGAAGTCATCATGAGTTGTT
Source organism: Dreissena rostriformis (assembly GCA_007657795.1). Lineage (NCBI taxonomy): Eukaryota > Metazoa > Mollusca > Bivalvia > Myida > Dreissenidae > Dreissena > Dreissena rostriformis. The sequence goes on along the minus strand of VMBQ01000939.1, from coordinate 29,025 downwards.
TAACATGCCTTCTTGCACATCTTGTTTGTTAACTGTTATATAATATATTATTGTATATCATTATATACCTATTTATATTTGTGGTTAAATTTACACTTCGTCCAAAATGTGTGGAGGTAACCATATTTTCAGTTGAAATTAAGTCAGAAAGTTAAATTTGCTAAACTTAAGTTGGGTAAATGCAATACACCAATTGTTATGTGTTTGGGAGACATTTCAAGAAGCTATAACAAATGTTTATATGATTTCTACACATTTATACATTTTAACAGTAATTGGTCTGATTCTGTGTACTCAAAGATTTGCATTTTTTCCAAAAGAGTCATCCATAAATTCAGCTTTCTGTTTTGATTTGCGTAAATTACCATACATATTGATATATAAACATATATGTACAAGCCTTATATGGTCTCCTTGACTATACAAGTCCGAATATTACCTACAGGTACCTCTGGGCGCAGGTATCGCATTATCATTCCAATACGAGAAGAAACCCAACGTGTGCCTCACACTGTATGGAGATGGAGCGGCCAATCAGGGACAGGTTTTCGAGGCCTACAACATTGCCAAGCTGTGGAAGCTGCCAGTGATCTTCATCTGCGAGAATAACGGCTACGGTATGGGAACCAGCGTCAACCGGTCCTCCGCTTCCACTGACTATTACACTAGGGGCGATTACATTCCCGGAATCTGGGTACTTGCTGTTATTATTGATATCTCCTTTTATGTTATCTACTTTTACTGAAGATGGGAACCCTATGTTATATTAAATGATTGAAAAATTCCTTGCAAATATCATGGGTACGTTGAGTATGGAAAAAGAAACTCTGGTAAATCAGATTTTATGGCGTGCATACAAACTGTATACCCTATGCTGGGTTTTATTGTCCCCTACCGGTTTCAACGGAAGGGACTTATGGTTTTCTCTCAGTCCGTCCGTCAGTCTGTCTGTCACTCTTTTCTGGATCCTGCGATAACTTTAAAAGTTCTTCATATTTTTTCATGAAACTTGAAACATGGACAGATGGCAGTATGAACATTATGCACCTCATTTCATTTTGTTCCTACGTCAAGAATGTGGGTTGCTATGGCAACAAATACTTTTTTTAAAAAAAGCTGACAACGGTGGAGCCAGTAGGGGACATCATTGCTTGGCAATAGCTTGTTTATTATGTCCCCCAGTCTATACTTGGGGACATATTGTTTTTGTCCTGTCTGTTAGTTTGTTGGTTTAATAGCACAAACTTTAATATTGACCACAACTTTTGTAATATTGAAGATAACAACTTGATATTTGGCATGCATGTGTATCTCATGGAGCTGCACATTTTGAGTGGTGAAAGGTCAAGGTCATCCTTTAAGGTCAATGGTCAAATATATGGGTCAAAATTGCTCAAAAGGGGACATAGAGTTTCACAAACACATCACTTGTTTTAAGATTTATATATATATTTTTTTTTTTCTAAAATCCAGTCCCTAATTCCCAAATTTGATGGTTGCATTTGCAGGTGAAAAACTTCAAAATAATGACGGCTAGCATGTAATATGCATCTAATTTTTTTTAAATAATATTGTATTCAGTATGTAATTTATCAATAATTCATCAAATTTTATCAATCAGTATATTCTATCCCAAAATAAGGTAAAATAACAATTTCTCTGGTATAAGTCATATTCCCACAATTGTAAATAGGCCCTGCCACTAAATACTCGTGTGAATAGCACAATTTCTCCTTGCCATGTCTAGGTTGACGGTATGGATGTCCTGGCAGTGAAGGAATGCTTTAGGTTCGCCAAGGCGTATGCTCTCCAGAATGGCCCACTGGTGATTGACTGCTCCACCTATCGTTACCATGGACACAGCATGAGTGACCCTGGCACAAGGTTTGCTTGTTCAGTTGTTGTGTTTTGCTTTGGACTTATTTCCGGGTTATGGCTCTTTTTGAATTGGTATTATAATCTGTACTTTTCGTAATCAGATTTTGTCAACAAATTCCAATTTTCTGTATTCCTTATTCACAAATGCACCAAATCTTAAAAAAAAGAATAAGGTCTGTCACTGAGAAATATTTATGTTTTGCAATTTTTTTCAATTTTGTTAAAATAACACCATTTAGATTGATGGTGTACCAGTTACAAACTTATTATTATTTATAACATTCATTTCATACCCCTAGCGATTCATCCATATCAAACAACTACTTGTAACCTATTGAGCCATTTCCTACAACTAGCTATTAATCCATTTTATACGGTAAAGCTATTGATCCATTTCATACAACTAGCTATCAATCCATTTTATAAGGTTAGCTATTGATCCATTCCCTAAAACTAGCTATCAATCCATTTTATACGGTTAGCTATTGATCCATTCCCTACAACTAGCTATCAATCCATTTTATAAGGTTAGCTATTGATCCATTTCATACAACTAGTTATCAATCCATTGTATATGGTTAGCTTTTGATCCATTCCCTAAAACTAGCTATCAATCCATTTTATACGGTTAGCTATTGATCCATTTCCTACAACTAGCTATCAATCCATTTTATACGGTTAGCTACAGGACCGACAGACCGACAAAGTGACTCCTATATAGCCCCCATAACCAATGGTAATTAGGGTATAACTAGCTATCAATCCATTTAATACGCTTAGCTGTTGATCCATTTCATACAACTAGCTATCAATCCATTTTATACGGTTAGCTATGGATCAATTTCATCCAACTAGCTATCAATCCATTTTATATGGTTAGCTATTGATCCATTTCATACAACTAGCTTTCAATCCATTTTATATGGTTAGCTATTGATCCATTCCCTACAACTAGCTATCAATCCATTTATACGGTTAGCTATTGATCCATTTCCTTCAACTAGCTATCAATCCATTTTATACGGTTAGCTACTGGACAGACAGACTGACGGACCGACAATGTGACTCCTATATAGCCCCTATTACCAATGGTAATGAGGTTATAACTAGCTATCAATCCATTTTATACGGTTAGCTATTGATCCATTTCATACAACTAGGCTAGCTATCAATCCATTTCATACAAATAGCTATCAATCCATTTCATACAACTAGCTATTGATCTGTCAAGACATTTCATTCAACTATCCATCAATTTATTTCATTTAACTAGCTATCAATAGTTAACGCGAAACGCAACTAATTACAACCATCCATGACCTCCTAACTAAATACGACAAGGGAAGCTAAATAGACATGGCCATACTCGATTTCTCAAAAGCATTCGACACCGTCTCACACGAGAAGCTCCTGATTAAACTTTCCAGTTATGGCATCGATGGACCACTGAATACATGGCTAAGAGACTTCCTCACCAATCGCAACATGCAAGTTGTCCTAGACGGGGAGAAATCCACATCGGCCCATGTTGACTCAGGAGTACCTCAAGGAGCCGTCCTCTGCCCACTTTTGTTTTTGTGCCACATAAATGACCTTTCTGACACAGTTAAATCACATGTACGACTGTTTGCAGACAATTGCCTCTTGTACATACAGGCCCAAAACGTTCCATACAAGACCATATAGCCCTTCAAGACAACCTGATAGCGTTGGAAATCTGGGCATCTTCATGGAGAATTCATTTCAATGCCAAGAAATGTTACATACTGAGCATTAACAACTGCTCATCTCACTTCTATGAACTAGATAAACACATCCTTCAACAGGTCGAAGAAAATCCATACCTAGGCGTCACCATATCCTCTAACTTAAAGTGAGACACCACATCAATAAAATAGTCAAGAAAGCTAACATTACCCTAGGATTCATACGTAGAAACCTCAAACACTGCCCGATCACCTGCAGAAAAACAGCTTACTTAGCGTTAGTCAGATCAACACTTGAGTACAGCTCTGTGGTATGGGACCCTCATCTGGCAAAGCATATTGACAATATCGAGCGCATCCAAGGACAGGCGGCTAGATTCATCACAGGGGACTACCGCTCGCGGGATGAAGGCTGTGTATCGTCCATGTTGAAAACACTAAAACTTCAAAGTCAACAGGACAGACGAAAAACAAACCGACTTACCTTCCTGTACAAAGTTGTCGGGGGGAAGGTGCCAGCCTTACCTGGTCATGAACACCAGCAAGAAATAAACGAAATGTTTAACCTAAATCATTTAATGACTATCAAGCTACAAACATTCTAGAAAACCAAGTGACAAATAATACAAAGTGTTTCAAAACTTTTGTGGGTAAAACTGAGCAATTTAAAATTTTTCCCAGATCTGTATTAGACTGGAACAAACTAAGTGACAGTGTTGTATGCGCGGCTTCCGTCAACAGTTTCAGGACTGCGGTGCTTAATCCACAGTTGGATTTATCTCTCTCCCATTGCGACCTACGCCTTACAAGGCCCTGCAACGTATCCATTCAGATTCAGATTCAGAATTTATTTCATATGACAAGCTATCAATCCATACAACTAACTATTGATCTCTTTCATACAACCAGCTATCGATCCAGAGATGAGATTCAGGGTGTACGAGAGAATCGTGATCCGATTACCAACCTCAAAAACAAGCTCCTGACTAAAGAACTTGCCACAGAAGATGAGCTGAAGGTAAAACATAGAGGATGTTTGTTTGCTTTTGGAGTAAAAACATGAAATAATTTTCTATTTAAGTGTGGAAAAAAATATTTAGATTCATGTGCACATATCGCTTAATTAAGAAAAAATATTGTTTTGCCCAAAACCAAACACATTTTCTTTTTATCAAATGCTTGATGAACAGTTACATGATATGCATTAAAACTTTTTTGCAAATGAATTTGAAATTTAAAAAAGTAGTCCATACTCTGGCTACTGAGATAAAAAAAAAATAAAAAAATCCCAGCAATATAATTCAATAAGTCTTAAAAATATTATAATTAATTTGTGTTTGTTTGTCACATTGACTGAAACAATGTGCTAATGAACAGGTTTCCTGATCACCTTTTGTTTGTGGTTGGTTATCCTTCTAAGGTCTTGTCTCTGGAATATTTACTTTACTCTATAAGCTCTAGAGGCCAGATGCCTCTGGAATATTAACTTTACTCTATATGCTCTAGAGGCCAGATGCCTCTGGAATATTTACTTTACCCTATATGCTCTAGAGGCCAGATGGCTATTTTGAAACCTTGTGAACATTATAGGAGACACATTTTTTACCCAATCATTAGGGAAATTGCTCAGATTTTTTTCTCATGATATCTCGAAGTTTAAAATGGTTCTGGTCCTCCGCAAAATAGGGCCACCAAGAAGAAGGCCAAGTTTTGTTGTATGGCGATATTTGAACCTTGAAAACAGTGTAGAAGTCATATTGTTTGCCCAATCATCATGAAGCTAACTCAGAACATTATATTTTGTTTAATGCCGCTGATTAAAGGTGTGGCTGCTTAGTAGATTAAGTGTCAAACCAGAGATGAGGAAGTCCTGGGTTCAAGGAGCATGTTGAGGATCTCCATTTAAGACATTCATATTCTTGTTCTTTTCTGAAAACACAATGAGTCAGAGTGTCTCAATAAACCTAAGTCTTTGATGCAATCAAGCTAAAATAAATAGGTTTGAACAAAATAAAGTACACACGCACCCTTGCTCTTTTTTTTAAAGAATATTGAGCAGGATGTGAGGAAGCATGTAGATGAAGCAGCTGCCAAGGCCCAAGCAGATCCTGAACTGCCCCTGGAAGAGCTGTACAATTCTATCATCATTGACCCCCCGGCTGACATGAGGGTGCGAGGTTGTGACTTGACGATCCAGGCAAAAACAACTGCGTAAAATACTGAAGATGTATTTGTTATTTGCAGAGGTTTAGTTCTGTTGGACTTTGTTCTATTGGGATAAGTTTGGTTGCACAGTAGAAACATCTTTTACTAAATTTGTTGTTTCATAAAAGATCTTATTTTCTAGGTGTTGTCTTTTTATATTATATTGGTTTCTGTTTTTAACTGTATAAGCTCATTAAATGCCAAGAATTATGTAGTAATTAAAAAAGGAACAGTTTAATTTACAAATTGTTTATTCAATAAATTGTAAAAGCTTTAATAAATTGTGTTCAATAAAGTAATGTGCTTCTGATTTCTCTATTAAATGTAATGAATAAAGCATTTGAGCAAGGAAGTATTTTTTTTTACAGATTGCATTGAATTTTAAAATCTATCTTCAAGTTCTAAACAAAAAATACTCATCTTTTATTCTATTGTATTTAAGTGCTAGACAACATTCTGTGACTGTAAAACTGTATTTTGAAATTACATTTGAAGTTATAAAGAGTACGATTCTAAAAGATAGACAAATTACTGTCTTTTAGTATTAGTAGTTCCACCACACATGCAATTTTCTGTAGCAGCACATACATTATTTCACTAATATTTATAATCTTTTATTTGTTTATTTTTATGAACAATGTATGCATATTTTGTAAGTGAATGCTTATTATAAACTGGTATTGATTAGATACAAGTATGTTCTATCAAATGTTAAAGAGTGTGTATAAACTGTCTACCGATTACGTCTTGTTAATATACCAGTGAGAAGTAATTTTAATAATACTAATTATTCTGGTATTTCTTTCGATATTGTACTCATACAGAGAATGCAAACAATACTAATTGGGGTATTGCAACACCTCATGTCAAGAATTGTGAATGTCTGACAGCTTATTTGGATACATTTTAGTCGGCCATATATGTTATATATGGAAATGTAAATGGTTTGAGAATACATCTTGTTTTGTTTTGTATGCTGTTGATGTGTTATATCATATTGAAACCTGATATGTTTTAAGTAGTAATAGGATAAGAAACACCATTTGCTGTTTGTTTCAACCTACTTTTATATGTTGTTATTTGGTGATGCAATACATGATGTGTATTTGATTGGATGTCATCATCATATTTTAGAGCTGAATAGATTAATAGAATCTCTTGATGTTTGTTTTATTATAATATAACTTATATTAAACCCTAATTACCAGTCTCAAAATAATATTTTTTTTAGAACGTATCTGTTTGTTCTCAGTGGGATAAAATGTAAATTCTCATCATTGCCATGGATGATAAAACATTTTTTGTAACAAAACTAAAACATTATTTTATGCTATCGAAAAATGTATATATTGAAATTCAGCATCTAAGCATACTGAGTGATACATGGCCATATCTTATTCATATACTCCTATATGGCTATCAGTTTCTGGTGTGCACAACTGTCAACAATTGGAGCATTGATTGCCTCCCAATGTTGTGCTTTGACCTTTCCATTGCATTGATCCCAGCTTTTATCATGTTTATCCCATTTGGTCACAACGTGCTCAATCTAAGCTAACGTGAGCTATTCGTCTTGCATCATGCTTCGTCACCTGTAAGCTTATTACCACTCTAGAGGCCATAGTTGTGGCTCAATCGAAATACAACTTAGTCATCAACTGCAGCACTTATTATCCCCCGCCAAAGGCGGCGGGATATAGAATTGGCGTTGTCCACCCGTCCGTCTGATTTGCAAGGGGGATATTAATTTAACGAATTTGCTTGTTATTTTTAGCTCGGCTGTTTTCGAAGAAAACCCGATGTATTGTCATAGCCAGCTCGTCGTCCGCCGTCCGCGTCGTCCGAAAACTTTAACATTGGCCATAACTTTTGCAATATTGAAGATAGCCACTTGATATTTGGCATGCATGTGTATCTCATAGAGCTGCACATTTTGAGTGGTGAAATGTCATCCTTCAAGGTCAAAAAAACAAAACTGCACCCACAGCCGAGCATTGGCACCCGCTATGCGGTGCTCTTGTTATGATATACACTCACAAACTTGAACATTCGACCACGGTTAGTGTCCACAATTGATGATTCTAATGGTAGGGATTGGGGTTTCCTTTTACCACTTTAGTTTGTAATGACGAAATAGCATGCCGAAGGAAGAAGTCCGGCTAGTATGCTGTTACGTGACCGGAAAAAAAACGGAATGGCTATCAGTTTAAAATTTCTTTTCATTTAAGGTAAACTTTGTCTTATCATAAATTAATTCATATTTAAAATAATTCCTTCAGTACGAAAATCTCTGATGAAATGTTATGGTTCTTTGCAAGCAGAATGTCAACGATTCAATTTAGCTTAAAAGCCGCAAATAACAAAATGCGAAAGCCCTAAACAAAACTTAGTTTCAACTTGTTATTGTGGCTAACCAAACTATGCAAAACAGATTTTGTCCTAAGATGTATCGTCTTTGGTTGAAATTCAATTTTAAAACAGTGTACACGTTAACGTGAACCTTGGCTTATATGTGATGACTTGTCGTAAAGTGAAAACATTTACAAGGTAGAATTGTAAATGACACACTGATTCATAAATGAGTCCTTGTCTGTTGTTAACAACAGCTTTCAAATCAATCAGTTTAGCAATTCTTGAGACATATTTTATTTAGGACGTCATGATAACTAATGCTTCCTCGCAACGAGACATTGAACTCAAGCGAAAACATTATATGCAGACAGGTTCATCTGTGATCGGAATGATTATTGGCAAGTTGTCTAAGATCATAAGCCTTTTTGATGGATTGTCTATAAAAGAAACTCGGATCCAAATATCATGCGTTGATGGATCATTTAACACGCAGGGTCAGCTTTTATAGTAAAAACTTTGGCATTCATATGTTTAAAATGGTGTTATTGTTTGATGCTAGAACGACAATTAACTATAGATGATTTATACATACCATACCATACGTTTGATGTACTCTACATAGGTACATAATATATACATTATATATATAAATATAGCATATTAACATATTAATGTTTTTTATTTATACTTCATTTGTTACTCGTAACTTTGCAATTTTCACAAAATTAAGGTAGGGGTAGCTTCCTTAAGGCTCGCACCTATACAATTTTTTTCCAAACATGCAATAACAACCGTATGTTGAGAGGGGTCTTTCCTTTTCTAAAGAGTCTAATTTATATCGATTTAAGACATTTTTTATTAAATAAAATAAACCATGACACTTATTATTTAAATAATAAAACGATTTTGCTGAAATTCTTGAGAAACAAGTCCATAAAAAAGCGATGTTCTCCCTTGGTTCCCGAAAATGAAGTTTCAAAAAAGTGCAACACCTGGTAGATTTAATCCAGAATGCTAATGATTTGTTTAAAACCACAGTCAGACCAAGTAAGGACGAATAAAGCAACAACAGTTCAACATCCTTCAACTGTTCTCGACATCACATACAGGAACTCTTCCTTGTCAACCATACGGTCACCTGCAAATAATGTAAACGAATACAAACCGAACAAAAATGCGAGTCATATTTGGCGTTCATTGTATGTCATAACACAGCAAGTTTATAGCGGATATCATACAGATCAAAATAACAAACAAACACATCGAAATGTGTACGTTAATATTGTTTAAACGCTGTGTTAACTTGTGTTCCTTTTTCAGTATGCCACAACTTTTTTATGCTATAGCAAAACAGCATGTAAGCATATGTATATATAGTTCATACCAAGCGTTGTTTACGTGGAAGAAATAGAGCCGACTTTCAAAAAATAACAAATAGTTTTAGACGAACACACACAATAAGCGCTCACATTGCTACATTCCAAAATTCGTGCATTTTATTCCATGCNCATACATCACGTAATACATTATTACCCGTGCTATAATTATGAATTCACATGTTATAGACACATGTGCCAGATAATATAATTACTGCCATTTACGGACAAATCAAAATACATACATGAATCTTCTTCTTGTTTTCAAACATATGAAATATATTTTTACATACCTTTTTTCCTAAACAGGCGCAAAACAATGAATTGCAATAACAAAATGTGAATCTTTTATATATTACCTTCACATGCAAAAAGTCTTGACATTTCAAAACTGCAAGAAAAGCTTAGGGGATTTTTTGAATTTTCCTACATACATACAGGATTTCCGTTATTGCATTTGGAAAGAAATGTATACCAAGACAGGTTTGCCACGTCATTATACGTGCAATATATGTTACAATTGTGAAATGTTTAAAATTCAAGTTATGTCAACAAGTACAGCGAAATAATACTCGCTTACTTTTTTTTAAAGAAGAAAAAAAGTTCATGAAATCATCGTTATAAGAAATTTAAACAATTGCAAATACTTGTCTGTTGTAAAATCGAAAATCATTCATGCATAAAATGCATGTAGAGGTCCACTGTTGGGAAATCCCCATTATACGAACATAAAGATAATTTACTGTCAGCTGTAACATTCCTCGTTTATTTGCTGGTTTAATATTAAGGAAAACGTGTTTACATTTAAAATGTATAAACTCGCTTTAACCTTTTCAATATATACAGGTCGATTTGCTTAGTTGGTAGAGCTGAGGACTGCTTATCCAGGGCCCGTATTCACCAAACAATTCTTAGACTTAAGTCTAAAAATAAAGAATATTTTTTAAAGTGGAGTATTCAAGAATTGCTTTAATTTGTAGTCAATCTTGGCATTAACCAGCTCCATCTACATCATTCTTCATGCAGAACTGTTTGTTAATGGCATAATCACTAGTGGTAGCCTGTATATATTCAAAGACTGGACGTATTTTCTTAGTTCTAAGTCTATTCTTTAATCTAAGTCTAAGAATGGGTTGGTGAATACGGACCCAGGGGTCTTGAGTTCACACCTCGTCCAGCGGTCAGGAATGTCCTATTTATTTCCAAAGCTTTCAATAAAGTACAGCAGTTGCCAAGAGGGTGTTGGTTAATCTCTAAGATTGTTTGTGCTTGCCCATTGCATGTAGCTTACTTATGACTGAAGTAAAATTAAAAACGTCGTCAAAAAGAAATAAACCAAACCCATTAATTAAATAGTAAAAAAGTACTATTGTATTTTAAAGATACACACATTTTATATTTATATTTACAGTATCAACTTCTACCATAAATGAACTTAAATTGTGATAGGCTAACATGAATTTCACAATCGGACATGTTTATCTTCCCAGAAGAACACGGATCTATGTAATACATTGATAACATTTTTTGAAAATATGTGTGATGGATTGTATGATTGACAATATATTGACGTGCTGACGGAGTACAAAAAGTTGTGGCTTGTGGTTTGTCATTGCCCAATACGCTCTGAACGTTGAAAATAAAGGTAAAGCGTTAAGATTTCAGGTTTTATAAAGATTTGTAAAAATGAAAACATGGTTAACCACACCGATCAATCTTATTTCACAATGGTTGTATATATTAAATACAATAGCATTTGTTTGACTGTTCAATTTATGGTCTTGTATTTGTGTTGGACGACATTTTTAATTGTTTTTCAGTCATATGATGGGGTTTAAGTAAGCTACATGCACTGGGCAAGCTTAGGGAATTTTCGCGATTTACTAGTTCTTTCTTGGAAACTGTTCTACATTGTTGAATGGTGGGGAGAAAATACATATTCCAGACCGTTGGCCGGGATGTAAACTTTAGACCCTCGGATCGGCAGTCATGAGCTCGACAAACTACGCAAATCAGAAATGGGTTTATTGAAAGATTAAAGCCGGCTTATACAATTATAATACGAACATTGTTTTTCCGTAGTATTAAACCAGCACATGAACATGTCAAATAAAAAAATATGTTATTGTCAAATGTTTTTTACTTCAATATAATTCATAACGAACATATTAACGCCGACACCCAACCGTAAACTCGTATTTATTGCTGAAAGCAAATTATCTTTATGTTCGTATTAACGAATCTTCACCAACTATTAACGGGGATTTCCAAACTGTTTACCTGTACATGTATTTTACACATGATTGGTATTTCGACTCTACAAAATATTTTTTTCTTAATTGTATAAAATTCTTATTTCGATGATGAATAAGGTATTATCTGCTCTCTGTACTTGTTGACATAACTTAAATTTTGAAAATTTCACAGTTGTAACCTTTACTTATATTATAAATAAGTGGCAAAACAAATTTCTTGGTATACAATTTTTTTCAAATGCAATAACGGAAAATATTCTTGTATGTTGTGAAAATCCAAATAATCCCCTAAGCTTTCTTGCAGTTTTGAAATGTCAAGAGTTTTTGCATGTGAAGGTATTATATAAATGGTTAAAATTAGTTTGTTGCAATCCATTTTCTTGCGACTAACAGGAAAAGGGTATGTAAAATGATATTTAATATGTTTGAAAATAACAATAAGATTCGTTTGATATATTTTGATTTGTCCACAAATGGCAGTTATTTTATTAAACATTTAAATTCATACGTTTAGCAAGGGTAAAAATGTATTACGTAATGTATGTAAGGTTTTAAAATGATGCTTTCGACCAACATAAGACAACTTTTAAATAGAATTGCAAATGTTAAACTAGTCATAGTGCATGTTTTGAAACCTTGCTGTGAATGAGTGTTTCTCTTTATGGGCTTTAGCCAGCCCTTAAAATTGATCAAAGAAAAAATAATATTCAGAAGTGTTGTATATTTAGACATATAAAATTTGAATTTGACAATTGTCCTCCGACTACTAGTTTATTATTGATATCAATTCCACGAATTGTTAAATCACCCAACGTATATGCGTATATATTTGAACAAATTTCAGAAAAAATGACGTCCTACGTGCTCATTCTAGCGTTTGTCGTCACGTGCGTTTCATGTCAAAACAATAATGTGACTTTCGGTGTCCGGCCTGACGGACGCGACTGGCGCCTTGATGCAGGGTGGGACCATAATTTTGGCAATGGCTTGAGTGGTGGAATAAGAGGTCATGTGGATACCAGAGGGAACTGGGGCGCGTCCCTTGGGGCTACGTGGAGGTTTAGGAGAAGCACCGATCAGGTTCGATATAATTGTGTTATGTTTTTATTAATTGTTCAAATGATATCAAAAGTATAATTCTTAAAATGTTACTACAAATGATATCAGACTACTGTATTGGTATCTAGTGATGATCAAGTGAGTAACTAAAATGTTAATACTAAAATATTAACTAGTAGTATTAATTAATGATTTATATAAAAAAGTATAATATTTCATTTACAAATGACCACGTGCAAATTGAGTTAGGAAATACTTTGTTAATATATGTTATGTAAACAGTGTGTATTTTAATTGAAGCAATTCAACTGTCGGATTCATGGTTTTGTACAAACATCCGCTGATGCGTTTCAGATAAAGTACTTCACTCTGAGTTTGGATGTGAATAAGTGCAACTTCCATCTGTACGATGTCAACAGAGATGATGTGATAACAAAGGAGGAGCTGATAGCGGTGTTTGGAGACAACACGAAAACAACAGAATTGTTTGAGGCACTTGATATGCCAACCGGTGAGTTATTCTTTACTAGGATCTCACACCCTAATTCTACACGTTATCACATGCACAATTTTGTACGTGTTCCATTCCTTGGCCAACTTAAAGATTTTATTTGTAGTAACCAAATAGGTTTGAGAACGGACGATGTGTTGTTCACTGAAACAGTATTTACAATATATGTAATCATAATACATGTATATGTTTTCAAACAGTGTATACTTCATATTCGTTTACTGGTCCGCGTTAAGCTCAAAAAGAACTAATTTAAGCCGCAGTCCACGGAATCGAATGAACATATTTCGGTATGTGGCAATATGAGCGTTTATTGTGTTTGTTTGTCTGAAACTATTTGTTATTTTTTGAAAGTCGGCTCTATTCTTTCCACGTAAACAACGCTTGGTATGAGCTATATATACATATGCTTACATGCTGTTTTGCTACAGCATAGAACGTATCCTGAAAAAAGGAAAACACGTTACCAAACTGTATTAACTTACTTATTTCGAAGCTTTTTAATTGAAATGTTATTGACATGTAAGATATCCGCTTGAAATGATTTGTGCAAATATTAACACAATTCTTGACTGTTGCGTTAGGACATAAAATTACCGCAGCATATGTCTCGCATTTTGGTCGGTTTTCATGTGTTACATTTGTTTGCAGGTGACCGTATGATTGACCGGGAAGAGTTCCTCTATGTGATGTCGAGAACAGTTGAAGGATGTTGAAATGTCGTTGCTTTATTCGTCCTTGACGGGTCATAGCTTGGGTTTTTAAATGTATATGTACACTTTTAGGAATTTACAAATTACGCATTGTTTGACGATTTTCAAACTGTATTTTTAGTAGTTAAACCTCTGTTTGATTATTTTCCATATGTTTATGGTTTAAACCGTTTATAGATTTGTATCTCAAGCATGTTTAAAAAGTCAGCATACACCGTTTAAATATTAAAATAAGTTTTGAGTGGGTTTATTTTATGTACTGATATATTAATTTTATATTAATATACCTTAAATTGAGATAAATTAATCTCTTTACAAACTTTTGGATCGACACTGCCAAGGAAGACCCTTTCAGATTTTATTACATTTTTGCAATTTTGTGTCTTTTTTATATATGGAAAAAATATATAGAAACGAGCCTATACTGCCTTAAGAAAACTACGCCTTACCTTAATTTTGTAAACGTGCATGTATACGAGAAGCTAATAAAGTATAATTTAGAAACGAATACATATGTGTTGGNTATATATTAAGTATAAATTATGTACATTTGAAGAGTAAATGAAACGTATGGTAAATGAGAAGTTTGACAAAAAATCATAAATCATGCATATATTGAATAATCGTTATACCATTACACATTTGCACCATTTTAAACGAAGGAATGACAAAGTTTTGACTTTTAAAGCTGACCCTTCCCATATTACGTGATCCATCAACTCATGATAGTTCGATCTAAGTTAAAAAGTGTAATTTATAGACAGGCCATCAGAAGAGGCTAATGATCGTGAACAACTTGCCAATAATTATACCGATAAAAGATGAACATGTCTACATATAGTATTTTCGATTGAGTACAATGTCTCGTTGCGAGGAAGCATAAGTTACCACGACGTCATAAACGAAAAATTTCTTATGTATTGTTTAATGATTTCCCGGGGAATTTTACAGCTGTTGTTAACAATAGGCAATGAATCATTTATGTATCCTTTTTCATTTAAAAGAGTACTTTGTAATTATTTACATTTCACGACAGTTCATCATAGATAAGCCAAGGTTCACGTTAACGTGTATACTGCTTTAAAATGAATTTCAACCAAAGACGATTCATAGAAGGACTTTCAAAAAAAGTTCGCCTTCTTTGGTTAACAACAATGAGAAGTTAAAACGATAATTTTTAAAAGCCATATTTATTTTGTTATTTGCTACTATTAAGCTCAATCGAAATGTCGACATACTGCTGGCCATTAGCAATCAATTATTTCAGTGATATGCGCTCTAAATAATCAATTAAAATATGAATGAATATATGATAAAGACACAGTCAGTTGACCTTGTGAAAAAACACGTTTAAAACTGATATCAATTAGCTATTCGGTGTTTGACTGGTCATGTATTACTATACTTGCCGGATTTTTATTATGGCAAACTATCTTTTCATTACACAGTATAGTGAAAGTAGGAAACCCTATCCATATAAAGGAGCCGTTATTTGTCAAACCAAGATTTAACACATTCATATAATTAAGCACTGATATATTATGGCCCAATATATTTTACATTTTCTTCGAATAAATGGCTAATTTATTTTTAGTTCATTGTTTAAAGGTTATGGCCTAGTTTCATGGGGAAGAAATTGTAAACCACCGACATGAAGAACCTAAGAACAACTAATGGAAAAAACACAAGTACATGTAAAACACAAAGAAAAAAGTTTTCCACACAAACGGACTTATGAGTGGTTAGGTACGCATTGACAAATGTTGAATAAATTATTAATTTTACTATTCGATTAATGTAGAAGATTAATGTAGAAGATACTTCATTGTCATCCCTCAAATTGACTTGTTCAGCATTTTACGTTTAGAAGTTCGACTGTTCAAGAAATTCGTAAAACGTGTGATAATCACTCCACTCGGAAATGAAAAAAACTACTATTTACAAACAGTCTGACTTGTATGACAGCGTCTATATTGTAAACGGTGTCCACAAAATAAAACAAACTATATTTGCACATTGAATAAATGAAGAGTAAACATCTATAATACACGTGCACTATAAATTGTAATATCTGTTGTGATTAATCATTATAACAATACCAATTTTACCTATATGGGGTCTTAAACATAATGGTTTAAGCATAATCTAATTCTAATTCTAGTACCAAAAATAATTTTGCAACATTTCCATTATCGTTTGTTATTATAATAATGTACTTTGCCGTCATATCATGAAGTAGATATTTTAATTTGGCATATACGAAATATATGCTGCACAAATAGCAATGAAAACATGTAAGAGTTGCTCATGTCGATCAAACATCTCTTAGCATGATGAGCTCACGAAGCTTGTCGGAAGTATAAAGATGTATTTTTGACACGTATTTATGGGTAAATATCTGTATTTGACATTATTAGTATATATAGTAGTTATATATACACATAGTTATATCAAACTTGACGGAGTTTATATTCATATTTTATTGTATCACTGTGTAAAACTCGCATGGTACTTTCTAAGTGACTTAGACACCTTGAAGTAATCAGAAGATCATTCTTAAAAAAGCGCGTGGTAATGTTGAACTATGAAACAAGTCAATACAAAGTCAATAAATGGGGAATTTAAATTGTATAATCTAACTGTGAATATTTATTTTTCTATCAATTTCTCATGTATATATTTATAAGTGTAAACATAATGTTTAACCATTCATCAAGTAAAATATGAAGTAAAACATCGAAATCGTGTTACATTTCATCATTTGCGTAGCATAAATACACTATTTGCAATAATGACACGTATTGTATGGGGTACAATGTATTATTTGGTCCGAACAGTCGTGTTGATGATCATCTCGGTCCCTTTGCATTTAAGTAAGAGCAAAACATATACATATAAATATCAAATCCTATTGTTTTTTTACGTATATTTAACATAAATAACCTTTTATATAAATCACATATTTAAGTCTTGATTGACAAAACGGTCATTTTTTTAAATATCATTAATTGGCTAGACGGATGAATAACGATTTAAAATGAACTTTAAACAGAAACAAGTCTTTGATTACTTCTTATGAGGTAACCCAATTGACGTAGATTTCGACATCCATGTGTGTTTTTCGTAAATACATTCTTTCCGAAGTTCAATCCGTTATAATACTTTATTTTCTGTTCCCTTCATTATGTTGATTTAAAATGAATGCAACACGTCAAAGTTAAAAACAGTCTAATACGCGTAGAAAAATGTCCATTCAAATATACACGAAATGCAGCACACAATTTATAGTTTGATCAAAACTATATACGTCTTAAATTACTGATAATCTTTCCATCATTTATGAAAAAAACAATAATTTAACTTTCCACAGGGACTTGATTATTGTAAATAAAATTTGATTTGAAGAGACATGTTATTTCATTACCGAAATAAGAAAGCGGAAGCCTTTATATTATTTAACAATTTTGTTAACAACACACGTATTTGATATGCTTACAATGTTTTAAATTATACGTCGTGTGCAATATATAAATAAATATAATGTCTGAGGTTCCATTTATTTCAAAAAGAAAGTTTTAATAAATTAGACTCACTTAATAAGTAGTTTAATATTTATAACGATTTATGCTGAAATATAAACATTCTTCAGATACTACTTCACAAACGGTTTGCACCATGAACGGTTACACAAAAATCACAGACATTTATAAAATCTTTAATTGGTGTACTCTATTATTTTCCTCAAAATATAGTTTAAAAAGCGTCCAATAATGCGTCAGTTTTTTTAATTCCTTCAAGTGTTCCTATACATTATTTAGCCAGAACTACGACCCCGTAAGGAAATAGCAACGACAGTTCAACATCCTTCGACTGTTCTCGACATCACGTGGAGGAACTCTTCCCTGTCAACCATACCGTCACCTGCAAATAATGTTTACACATGAAATCCAAACAAAATATACAAGGCATATGCGGCGATAATTTTATGTCCTAAGACAGAAGTCAAGAATTATGTTAATATTTGTACAGATCGTTTCTAGCGGATAGGATATGTTACAGATCACAATGACCAACACGCATCGAAATAGCTTCGTTAATATTGTTAAAACGCTTTGGTAACTGTTTCTCCATTTTTCATTATTTCGAAACTGGTGATGAATTTAGAGTTAAGCGGCATGTTAGTAATTGAATTTAAATTCATTAAAAGCGTTTTTACGTGGACAGACTAGAGCTGACTCTCTAAAATTAAGAAATAGTTTAAAAAAAAAAAAAAAAAAAAAAAAAACATAAATGCTCATATTGCCAAATTCATAAATATTCTAATTGAATTCCATTGGGTTACGACTTTCATATGTTCTTTTTGATTTTTAAAGGACCAGTGAACATATATGAAGTATACATTCTATTATCAAGTACATGTATATGATATATTATGGTTACTTATATTTCAAATACTGGTAGAGTCAGCAACTTATTGTCTGTTAGCAAACCTATTTGGTTACTACAACTAAAATGTTTAAGTTGGCCAAATTATGGAAAACGTATGAAATTGTGCATGAAATAAAATGTTGAAGAATGGTGAAATCCTAATACAGAATAACATACCGGATAACATATCAAGTGCCTCAAACAATTCTGTTGTTTTGTTGTTGTCTCCAAACACCGCTACAAGCTCCCCCTTAGTAATCACATCATCTCTGTTGACATCGTACAGATTGAAGTTGCACTTATTCACATTCAAATTCAGAGTGAAATACTTCATCTGAAACGTATCAGCGGATGTTCCATAAACAAAAGATCCGACGTTTGCACTGTGTCAAAGTGAACAACAAACTTACACACTGCAAAGCACAAGACAAGCACTCAAAATATATATTTAAGAAATATCCGTGTGATATCATTGGACAGAAAAACAGAACAATATTATAGCCAACCTGCTCAATGTTTCTCTGTTAAGGTCTAAACTTCAACGTAGCCCCAATAGATGCTCCAAAGTTCCTTCTGATATCGACATAACCTTTAGCCCCAACACTCAAGTCATAACCAAAGTCACGTTTCCATCCTGCATCTAGGCGTCCGTTGTGTCTGTCAGTACTAGCCCTGACACTCACATCATTCAATTTCGCCCCGAGGGATGCTTCCCAGTTACCCCTTGTATCAACACGACCTCTTGCCTCAGTGCTGACGCCATAACCAAAGTCATGAGTCCATCCCGCCTCTAGGCGTCCGTCGCGTCCGTCTGTACTGACCCTGACATACACATTAGCATGATGATCTAGTCATGACAAGCGGCGCAAGAATCAGCACATGCAACATCTTTTGTTAAAAAAATGTTCAAATATACGTATAACTACAATCACAATTATATATAATTTGAGCAACTGTGATTGATGTGTATTGTACCCATGAAGTTAAAACGTGCAATGATTTCTTAACATACACTATTTCTGATTTTACATTAATTATTAGAAACTTTATTTCATTAGAGAAATTCTTGTTTGCAAGTCTTTTATTTAAGGCAAATTACCAATCTAACGATATTCAACATAAAATCATGATTGAAGCTGTGGTCACCGTGTTGAAACGGTCGATTCAAAGTTCTGGGGTTTAAGCCGGCCGAGGGGATTCCAAACCTCCCACAATTAATCGCACAAATATACAGGTGTAAATAAACATTAACCTAACAGCATCGTAATTTAAAAGCAGCAAACGAGAATAATACCATTTAATTAGTAGTATTATAGTCAAGAAACACAATTGTCAAGAAACAAAAGAGAGACATAATTAAATATGTTTAAGATAAGATTAAATCAAATAAATACAAGTATAAGTTTGTAGCGAGGAATGAATTGCCTCGCTCATCTTCCTTAAACCATGCGAGATATTGAATGATACAGTATTAATTCGCTTAAAGTATGAAAGCACATTTTAAAAGCATATGTTTTCCCATAACACAATACTGCAATTTACGAACAATTTGACCTACATCACACATCATAGTGTTTTTACCTTTTAACTGAACTGGCACAAGAGAAAGGATCACAATAATCAAATTAATTTAAAGCTCTTAATTTATACCACTACGTGTCATATGTCTTGACATTTCATAACAAAGGGAATGTTTGTGGTTGTCTTCATATACATCAATTGTTGTTATAAGGTATTTGAAAACCTCTCAAACAGAAATGTGCGTTTTCGCGTCATCATTCTTTGATATACATATATATATATATATACAGAGAGTTGTGTCTTGTTATAAATGATGTTCATGTTTTTAGAGAGTATAGCATTNTGCACTCGTTATCAAACCATTCTGCATTCTTTATGCAACTATTTACATTGAAACTAGGGTTTGTTTTATAAACACATGTTTTGGAAAATTACGGATCAGCAACACTGCGAATGGTTTCAGTAAAACTATTAAACATGTTATTTATTGACGTTCTACTTAAATAATCTATATGTTGTACAATGGTATTAAATACAGGTAACAAAGAAATAATTCGTGAGCGAAATTGCCCACGTAATGCATCGTCCCATTTATACTTGACATTGGTGTATGACTGGTAATCAGAAGGGACATTATTACATAATAGTGAAAAGTGTAAAGATCGCTTAATTCGTTAAAATCATGCACGGTAAAATCCGATTTAATTGGAAAGCTGTTTTCGTATGCTAACAAATAATCAATTACAGACGAACCGTTATAAGAATTAAAAGTATGTTTACAGCTATGTCCAACTCTACCATTAACAATGCGTAAACACGTTGATTTACATAGGTCTAATAATTTTACACCGTGACTTTTAAATAAACCATCAACAGAGGCCCTGACAGAGGTGTTATCTGGACAGTAATCAGGGTCGTCATATTCAGTATTTATACTATCTTGTACAATAAAATCGCATTTATTTCCAACTCTACTATTGAGATCACCAGTTACAAATATATTACCAAATGCAGAAAAGTTGTATCGTTTTCTAAAATTTCAAACAGGTCAATAGTAAATGTGTTATATGCTGAGGACTCTATATGCCATATATAAGTTGCACAGATATAAAAATCTTCTGAAATATTAAAATAATGTGTAATCGAGTTTCAACCAGATAATAGAATCATAATGATTTTTTAAATTCTAAATACCATTAGTTAGTTCTTCTTTAATAAACACAACAATTCCACCGCTATTTCTGCGTGCTTTTCTATTCTGAAATTNCTTCACTTGTTCATATTAAGTTGTCCGAGAATGTCATTTCAATTTATTTAATAATACTGCGACTGACAATATTTGAGAGCCTCTGTGTACTTTAAATAGAACTTATTTTCATAGTATTTTTCAGCTATGGCATAATTGACCAGTAACATTAATTGTTTGCAAGCGAACACCAACATCCGGTTGATGTCCAATCGGGTTATACACTGTCCTACCCATCTTCCTTTTTCATGGTAATGTAACCTGAACACACTTCTTCTCGCCTTAGCAACCTTTTAAAGCCGGGTACAAGAATAGGAAAGCGACTATCATATTTCAGTTTTATTTTACGGTCAGATACAAAACACGAATACATTTATCCACCATTTGTAATGAATTCATGCGTGTAATTAACATCAAGTTTGTGTTGATTTATGTCGTGTTTTAACATTCAATACCAGGGTTAGAGACCATATAAAAGTTTACGCTCGGCATCACCCAGTCAGTCGGGAGAGGTAGGGTGGCGAGAATTGAAAACAAGAATCGCTATCGACGGCCATACGCCCATCTGTGGGTTGTAGCCGGCATTCTTGTGTTCATCGGGTATGTTCTGCACGCCGTAGGTTTCGCTACAAGTCATTGGACTGATTTCGGCAGTTTGGAAAATCTTGGCTTGTGGAGAGGTTGTTCTGTTCTAACAGGCTGCGTAAACTTGGAGACTTACACTGTTGGTATGTGTTGTTTTTTGTCTTAATTATTCTTCCTCGTGTGAATTGTGAATTTGTTGGAAATAAAAAGTAGCAATTTGAACAGTTGTTTATAAGTAATTCATATACCTGTAATAAGATATCAAAAAATTGCCCATGGCAATTTGTAATTGATGGACCAAACATCGGTCTTAAAAAATATTTATGAATCTAATGGATTTCATGTCAATAAACGTTACAAATTCAATATATTTTGTTAATTTACCATTACGTTGATAAATACGCACGCTTTTGTTTATACGTTCACCTTGCTCCTGATTTCAGACTGGTTCAGGGCAGTTCAAGCTTAAACAATCATCGGCATCATCCTAGGTTCCCCAGCAGTCCTCTCCCTCATCATCTGTAACCCTCAACACTACAAATGGCGAATTGTTGCGTGTTTGTGTGCAATCTTTGCAGGTAAGATTACAAGCAAAACAGTATGTTCATGTATTACCATGTACGGGTATGCGTTCCATGTTTACCTAATGTAACGTAATGTGATCACTCGTTTGAAGATTACTCAACATGTACCGGTATGCGTTCCATGTTAACCTAATGTAACGTAATGTGATCACTCGTTTTAAGATAACTGAACATGTTCCGGTAAAATAAGGTGAAATTGTGATGAAATTGTGATAAAATGTATGCCTTTTCGTACTTAATTGTGAGACGTAAACGACCTGAAGGTCTTCAAGTTTACAAGTTCACATAGGCTCTCTTACTGTCGAAATTTCTGAATTTATGTATCTTTTTATGAAAAAATATATGGTGTGAACAGAAGACAAGTCGCATCAGTTAGGCTTAAAATCTCATATAAAAGTAGCATTCAGTTCCCTTGATTTAAACGTTCGAGTTTTCAATTATTAACCTACTACATTTTTTAAATCATATAATTCATGTTGATGCTGATGGTATATCATTTTACTTTTAATTAATATAATGTGAGAGAGGTAACAGAATGTGTAGTTTCCTTTACAAATGTGTTTGAAGTTTGTATATTGGACCTGTTGAAGTGTAACGCTTGGTAACTTTTGGGTTATTTATGCCTTTTCGTAGTTAATTTCGTGAGGCTTTGCAATGGTTAGATGGTTATCGCAAAATACTTCACCCGCTGTACTTCGATTAACCAGACTTTTTTCTGATAAATTGAACTGCATAAAACATGATTATCGCAGTTTTATTACCACTATTTATTGACAAAGTTAATATATATATAAGGTAGGTAAAGCATTTTAAATATCGGTCCTTACAAAATGTTATAACATAGTTGCAACGCACTTATTTTAATCGACTCGCACAGGTAAATACTTGATACACATGTAACGAATTTCCTTCTGAATGTGAAAAGAAAAGCAAATGGTAAATATTTCATGCCATGCACGCACTTATCACTTAAATGCTGCAATTATTTATGAACGCTCTAATTGTTCAGTCATTTTTTTCTATGTTTATATATTTAATGTGTTTTTAAATATACTTAAATAACTTTTTCATTGCTACGGTCGTGAGTCCATAGAATGTAAAAGGCATAAAACTTAACTTTTGAGCGGATTAAGGCCCCACTTTTTTTGTCAAAACGCAGCGTATAAATACCAAAATATTTTTATGTTTAAGAAACATTAGGTGTTTAAACATTTGTATGAAGATTCAAACATACGTAGAAACAACAACTCACTACCGCATTGTGAAACAATTGCATGAAACGAAATATCTTTTCGGGAAACATACTAAAAAGTAAATGCAAAAGTATATACATAACACTCTCACTGTGAAAAATCATTGAAGTCCTTGTTAACAATAGTGAACCATAGTAATGAGGACCCTACAAATCAAATATTAAAATTTAGAGAACTTACATGTAGATTAGGGTAAAATTCTGGTAATTTGAGCTCTATAACCAATTATTCATAGCGTATTGTTTTACAAGTCCTATTTCATTAACAAAGGCATTTAAGTGAACAAGTAATTACACCAATCATATAACATATGAATTGCCTGCAGAGCCCCATTGCGAAGAAAATTAATATCACAAAATATGGGGCAATATAACTATTTGCGTTAACTGTAAGAGCAATTGCAAAACATTATGTGAATTTGGTAATTACTGGAAAAAGTAGTGTGACCAATTTTTTAAGTATATTTAGTTTTTATTTGATCCAAATGATAACTGATTATATTAATTGAATGACACAATTTAGGCAAGCAATTGTATTTTGTTGAAAATAGTAAAATGCATAACACGAACACAAAAAACAAACCCTCCGTTGCCTACAATATCCAACAGTTTGACTTTATCAATTTTAGTTTGGACTTTTTCTATCAATAAACACACCATTCCAAAAAAAAACAAGGGACAAAATTGTCACACAACCAGGTTTTCACTTTGAAAAAAAAAACATCTGATAGAGGGAGACAATTGAAAATGTGCATGGTTATTGATTGTTCCTAGTTATCCCCCTTGTGTCAGATTCAATCTATTTTCTCAAAGTGTGACCTTGACCTTGGAGATAGCGACGTAATGCTTTCGCAAATGTGCTAAATGATTTTAAAATCTCAAAATGAACGACAAAGTTATGGCCCGGACAAGCTCATTTATGGCCATTTTTGACCTTTGAACTCAAAGTGTGACCTTGACCTTGGAGATATCGACTTAATTTTTTCGCGCGACACACCGTCCAATAATGGTGAACAAATGTGCCAAATAATTTTAAAATCTCACAATGAACGACATAGTTATGGACCGGACAAGCTCATTTATGGTCATTTTTGACCTTTGAACTCAAAGTGTTACCTTGACATTGGAGATATCGACGTAGTTCTTTCGCGCGACACACTGTCCAATGATGGTGGACAAATGTGCACAATGAACGACATAGTTATGGCCCGGACAAGCTTATTTATGGCCATTTTTGACCTTTGAACTCAAAGTGTGACCTTGACCTTGGAGATATTGACGTAATTCTT